>DWJN01000204.1:0-28471 GCA_018248895.1 Carystus phorcus
ATGATATATTTTTCTTACTGCGGGGACTAAACATTTTAAATGAATCGACTGATATGGCCATAGAGCGACTACATTGGCGAGAAGACATTCTTGACAGCTCACACTTGACAGATACTAATGTCAGATTAGTGGGCAATCCAAGTGTACCCGATAAGTCAATCCGAAAGCCTCTAACATGACTTGACGATTGCTATCTACGATAAAAATCGAGGGCGATCGCTTAATGTTCCTGTGAAGAACGTGGACGATCAAGAAATGTTTGCCACTAGCAGTCACCCATCCAGGTATCGACCGCGTGCGTACTTGTTTAACTCTGTCGATTGCTTAGGATTGAAGCGAGCCGCTGGGCTATAAGCGCTTTACTGTTCTTGTTGAAACAATATTAGATCTACAGAACAATTATACATCGACCAATGCATCTTATATTATGTTTAAAATCCACGGATATTCTTATCAAAGATTAACATTTGGTCATTTATATTTACAGCTTTAAACTGTAATGTTCAAATATAAAAGGAACCTATCCGTACATATCAAACACTCGAGTAAGCAAATTTTGCATGACTGAATTTATCGTCCAACATATCAAACATTTGCCGTGAAATGCATATTCTATAAAGCGTGGAAAGAGTGTCGTCTCCTGCATATTCGTACCGCATCTCTGTAAATATCTCCACGCTGTATGCTAGTGGTATATACCTACCGCATCGAAGGCATTTCGCGATGCGGTCGAAGCGGTAGATGCGGTCCGCGCGCCAAGCTGTGTCATATTTAACAAAAATCACAATGATATATTTGTGTTTTGGTTAAAGTACCAACGTGATTTTAGGTATCTGCCTTTTCCGTTCAAATCAATTTCTTATAATATAAGCGCTTAAATCAATCAATTTCTTATAATATATACATATAAGCGCTGTGACAATACTACGTTCAAATGAAACATACCAACAGATATAAGTATACATACTAGTATACTTATACATACAGTACATATAAGTATGTATACAAACAAAATATACTTGAATTGATTTTTTAAAACAAAAACGAATTCCATTTTACGACTGGTTTATTTCTTGTATTAAAAAATTAATTCTAAGAAACTTGTAAGTAGACAACGTTAATTCCTGTACAGTAGAAAAATTTTCGACGAACATTTATCTCATCTAAAGCAATCCTCATACAGGTAATTAAATAACAGCAAATAAAATGAATAAAAATTATATAAAATACCTCACTTTAAAGTCTTAAACAAAACAATTTTATAAACAAGTTGGTATTCCAATTTATTCGAACTGTTTACGGAGACAACACTGAGAGATAACAGTTAAAATGACGTGTAATAAAATACATAGTCATAGGTCGTAGTGTCTAGCCAGCTAGGTGGAAGCTAGGACTGCGAGCTGCGATAAACACGCGAGGACCGCAACCCGAGACATTCCGCGCCCGCTGCGGTCCCAGCGGTTTATACCGACCGCATGTGCTGGCCATTTCGAAATTATATTCTATTTTTAAACATAGTACTTTTTTATTTGTATCTGGTTTCATTACAATTTTCTCAATATTTTTTATTGCCAGTATTAATTGCATTCTGTTTATCTATACTCATATATAAAGCTGAAGAGTTTGTTTGTTTGTTTGATTGTTTGAACGGGCTAATTTCAGGAACTAAAGGACCGATTTGAAAAATTCTTTTAGTTTAAGATAGTTCATTTATGGAGGAAGGCTATATAACATCACGCTAAGAGGAATAGGAGAGGAGCAGCAATAAAAATATTGCGAAAACGGCAAAATTTTGAGCTGTTGTTGCGTGCGCAGAGTAAACGGTTAAGTTAACTAAAAATCATATATTACAATATCGTTCCCCTCTAAAAGTTATAAATAAAAGTTCGCGACAGCATATGTCTAGCTTTTAAGGTTAACCCATTATAACCATATTTATGGTTATCATAAAATTGCTTTAAAATAATAATTTATATGGCAAAACAACGTTTGCTGGGGTCAGCTAGTCTTATATAAACTAAACAACATCGGTGTGCCAGTGTAGCTCGTCACTTACCTAGTATAAATCTAAACTGTTTGATAAATACAAAATCAATAGTAATAATTGTAGTCAATTTCCGATTTTAACTGTAATTCAATACATAAAACAAAATAACATAATCTATACAGCAAATATTTTTCAGCAACAGTCAATAGTTTCTAGGTAATAATGGATTAAAATTGTGAGCCGCTTTTTAATTTCGTTCCAGTCAGTGACCGTTGACCGGTGATCTCAAAACATTCCCGCTCTCAGTCATTTCAGATTCAACTGCCATTCTTGAATTAAATTCTTTTCGATCCGGAGCTAACGGAATACTTTACAACATTCTTAGGATGTCGTTGGCTCAGCACTTTGGTGTAATAAAATTGTAAAATACCATCAGTGTTTGTTTTATGATTTTTATATAGGATTCACAAAACTCTAAAACATTAGAACCGCCCACTTTTTATCTTGATAAACTTTTCCATAACTTATAGGCTTAAACTATGCTCATTTAACAGTACGGTATAGCACTGCCCCAAATTGCACTGATTTTTTGTTTTGGCACATTTTCTAAACAAAATAGTATCTTAAAAAATTATAAGTATAATTATCAGGTACAACCCAACCAAACGTACCCGACTCTTGGTTTTCGTTTATACTCGTAATAGCGAGTGAAATGTGTATATACATAAATTTTTGTGCTAAAGTTCTAAAATCGTTACTTGTTTTACAAATTATTTATTTTTACCAATGTATCTAAACAATGACGTCCGTCATATTAAAACAACATAAACCTGCCTTCAACATAATCAGGATCGTTTTCCTTAATGAAAACTATTTGATCTTTGAAAACGATGAATGAATAGTCTCCAGAGTATCGCCTATGGCCCGGCACTTTTTGCGATTTTCAATTCGTAGAGCGATCAATTAGACAGCTTGGGTTTAATGGATTCGGATGTCATCGGGTCGGTGATCGATCACCTCGAATAAGTACATTAAGCAGTAGTTAGAATGTAGCCGCCAATGGCGCCATTGCCGCGGTCACAGCTGATCGATGGGCGCGCGCGGAAAAACGCGGGAATTTTTTTTTTTTCGGCGGACCGTGGAAATGAGCAAGGCTATAATGTAAAAGCCAAGGTCCCATTACACGTCCTAATTATTTACGACTTGACAGGGCAATATTTTTTTAAGGCTCCGCCGGAATAGCTCCGAACGCTGTTAAAATGCTTTTAGCTATTCTGCCAGCGGAACAGGATTCTTTTATTTTTTTAACGTGCATCTGAGTTCTGATTAAAATAGCGTGTCGGAGTAACAGATAATGCTATTTGCTTGATTTTTTAATACATTTAAAAGCTTTTATGTAAATGGTGCTCTATGTTCAGAAGTGTGTTTAAATATTATGGTGTAGGATTTTTATCAAAAGTGCAATGTTATTAAAACACATTAACTAGCACCTGTATAAACACGTTTCGTTTTGTATGGGCTAGAATTATACGGGATATGTAAAATTCATAATTACGATGTTAATAGCAAAAAATGATTTTAAACTTTTTAAACTCAAAATTTTAATGATAGCGGGTACTCACGATTTCTGTATTTTATACTGATATTGCGACCCAGTTACATGTCGTGTGACTCGCCGTGACCATGATCCATGTAACTGGATCAAAATAACCTTAAAAATGCAGAGATCGTGAATACCCGCTAGAATTGAAATCATTGTAACAAAATATAAAATATATAGTACAATTAACTAATCATAACTTACCATGGTTTATGGCAAATAAATACTTATAATATTGTAAAAAAGGCAACGTTATGATAAGACGATTAAAAATTTGTAGCAGCACCACTTAACATAACTTAGCCCGTTAGACATTTAAAGACACGTTATAATATTTTCATTATGTACCTAACTATACAAACCGTGTTGTTAAATCCTATCTTACTACTATTCCATTATACATACACTTGCAGTGTACAAGACCACAAGGTTCAAGTAATTACATCGCAAGACGCAACGACTACAATGGATACTGTTCTAAGAACTGAACCTACTCGAATCTCAGTTCTCAGCTCTATACGTGCTTTATTGCACCAGTGTAAGCTTATTGGAACCAACACAAGTAATTTACCGAACTCTGCAATGCAATCGTGGATCCACAAACAATCTACCACAATGATACGATCATTAACATGGTCGAATGTTGCCAGCGCGATAAACAAAAAATCATTAAACGGAAACCAATATTATTCAATTCATATAACGTAAATAATTTTGTTTCGTTATCGCATATTGTAGCGTGTACGCGGGTAATGGAAATAAAATGTAACGGGGCGTGTAACAATAGCTTAAAATTATAATGAAATGAAGTCGGGGTTCGTTTCCGTGCACCGACCGCCCTGTGTAAGTGATGCAGTCACGGAAATGTCACTGATTAAAGACAAAAAAAGTAAATCAAATATGATGGGGAGTGACAGCCCTGGCAGCGGGGTGCGGCCTACCTTTGATGAGTGTATTAATTTTAAAAAGTTTTTGTTCATGAGCGTTTCGTTTTACGTATCTAAAAGTTACAGATAAGGCCAAAGAGAATGAATGTTTACTAAACGCGTGAGTTGAGAACGTCATACGTATTGCTATAAAAATCATTATTTATAAAATTATTTATCATTATTGAAAGACCAAATAATAAAGAAATGATATCTCCTGGCATTGACTTAATTTGTAACATTGACTCGTTAAGCCCAACATTAATGATGTGTTCCGTTACGACCCAATTTCCATAGAACACACTATTTCTACTAGTTAAATCCTACCACAAGCCGCGTTAAGAAACTTTGTTCTACAAAAGTGTAAACATTACATAATAAGTTCCAGTGAAATACGAACAAACAAAATAACTTATCGCCGTACACACATGATCAGTCATTTCACCGCTTATTTTCGCTAAGCGAACCCGTAAATAATTTAAGATTACAGCTGTTGATCGCTCCCCCTACACACTCCTACACTCACGGTCGTACCATTTCCGCCGGCATGCGGGCGCGTAAATAACTCAATGTACACGTTAATTATGTCGAGTGATTCGAGTGATCTTGAATGAACCGGGCGCGACGGCAAACGGAATGTAATTGCACGAATGTTTGAATTCGGAACGGCGTAATTTTGACGTATGCTGGTCGTGTTTAGTCTGTGGTTTATAACTATGTTACGGAACGATTTCGGATTTGAAATACGAATTGCGAACGGTACGTAGTACTCTGTGTGAGTGGCTTTGGTAAACTAAATGGAAAAAATAATTGAAAGGTGTTATTTCTGCGGCGCGCCGATCGATGTTGTTGCCGATACGCCGCGCTAACATTAGGGTACTGTGATTGAGTGTTTCAAACGAATCATACTATAATAATCATCAGTAGATGAACCTAAAAATATATTCAATATAATAATAATTGAATAGAATTTAATATGAATAGTTCAAAGCAAGGATTTGGATTAATTTGCCAATAGAACAATGAGCTTTAAGTTCAATTGTTCATGTTAAATGTTAATCTCGATCAAAAGAATAAAAAAATTAAATGGAACAATGACTTCGAAATTCAAAAGTCGGCTCCATTCTATCACAACCGTGCAGTGATTGACGTTCCACTTCCGCATTGGGAATACGTTTGTATGGAAGCACTTTTGTCTTCTTGTGCTTGAATTGATTCGCTTCTTTAACAAATCGTACACTGAGACAGAAAATAAATAGCCTTATTGTAATTTTTAATAAATCACACATGGCTACAGAAATTATGAAACATGGTCCAGAAAGAAAGAGAGGTCTGTAAGTATAGTAAAGACTTAACATAAGGTTAAAATAAATAAATTAATTAATTAATATTGATATGAACTAGTTAGCTATTGATTGAAACATTCTGACTATAATTATTAAGTAAGTGTGAACCAAGGGCAAAGGCAAAATAAAACGCGAAAGCTTGCCGCGTCATTATTCCAACTACGTAACGAAGCGAAGTCGTTACACCAACAAGCTCATTACGGGATGGTTGTTTTTCCGGAATGTAGTTAAATATGTTCGTTAAACGATTTAACCATTAAAATTTTAATTATTCTACAGATTTCGGGTGAAGCTTCAAGGTTCTTTATGTGTTTATTTTGGTTAAAATCGCGTTTTTAACGAGTTCCCAGCGGCACGTTTCATCTGTCTGTAATTTACGGCCGTATAAAGGTTTCATTTTGTGTGGACGTATTCACTAGGAGAGGCCTCTTTACTATAAAACGGCTTATAAATGGAATATAAAGGATAGACCATGCAGTGTATGTGTAGATTACTCTATCGTCTCCTATACACACTTTAATAAGTACACAGATTAACATAGTAGTTGAAGTGAGTTTTACTTATCTCTGGGAATAGAGTTATCTGTGCAGACGTAGAATGAATTGACTCAATGACGAAGCGCGTGAATATGGGATGGTGATATATGGTACAGAGGTGAGAAAAGTAATTAAAGCGTGTGATAGGAACTGATATTTCGATTGTTATATTGTTAAACTAGCGACCCGTTCCGGCTTCGCACGGGTGCAATGCTGATACTAAATACACTACAGAAAAACTGTGAAACAGAAAAACGTATTATACATATAAACCTTCCTCTTCAATCACTCTATCTATTAAAAAATCGCATCAAAATCCATTGCGTTAAAGATTTAAGCATACATAGGGATATAGGGACAGAGAAAGCGATTTTGTTTTATACTATGTATTGATGTACACGAGCGAGTTAACTTATTATATACGAGCGTATGTTCCTAGAAATTAACTTCCCCCTCCCAGCTGAGTCTTTGGGTGACCTCACCATCTCTTGATATATGTAAGCTGTAATATCTTTTGTTTTACTCGTATGATATACATATGTGTATGTGCATTTGATTCGAAAAGTTATTGGTCTTCGGAATAGTCGAAAGCTAGATCAGCTCTTACTGTTCTCTGTAGGGCACCTTTCCGAAACGATACTAAATGAAAAATATTTGACGTTCATAACTTTATTGATAGAGAACTAAATGTAATAAATGATAAGACTTTGATTTTTAAAGGTTAAATATATTGGTTGAAGAAGATTACACGGATTTAGCAAACGACTGAAAGATTACAGACGCGATTATCTTGGAATTCTAAGTCTTGTAGAATAAATCGGATTTCTTAGAGCGTACTAATTTTTGAAAGGTCGTATAGACGTAATCCATAATCAACGAGTAAAACTAGGACTATAAGAGCTCAAACTTTGAGAAACTTGTGAGGGTCGAATATGTCTGCAGCGGTCGACATGAGCTCGCGAGCCCATTAATTACCTTTCATTTATACTTCGACAGATAATAATTAGCTCGACGAGAAGCTATTTACCGCTGACGGTCATTCGCAATCTGATTTAGAGTGGTCGTTAACTTACTGCCTCGTACCTCATTTGATAGTGATGGCGACAGCATGCTATACAGACGTTAAATGCTATAATTTTCATTTTTATTTAATCACTTTAAACATCGCTGTTTTATTACTTATATTTAACATACGTTCATCTTTTGTAATAGGTTTACTATAATAAATTACCGAGTAATGATTAGATTATCAAATAAATTGGAATCTGTGTCTACTTAATACGCTAACGAAGATTGACGGAGAACGCACAGAATTAATACTACTAGAGGCGTGATACTTAATACAGACTCCTTATATTGTGCGGGAGAGTACTGAAAAGGATTTTTGAAAATATATTTACTAAAGAGGTAAAATGTGGAGCAAAAGTTTATATGAGTATAAAGTTAAGTTGTCCTGAAAACTGAATACGGGATTCATCCCTTCTATATTTTCTATATTTCCGCAGAAGACTTTGCAAAGAGTCTCTTATAATGCTATTAGTTACACGTAGATAGTAAACTAAACTAAAATATTAGTAACCTAACAATAATTTAGATATTTAATTAATTAAAGGCAGCGAAATGATTTTTTTTCTTGAAGGAATTTAAAGGGTAATATTTCAATTTACATATCTACAATATTTACAAAATAGAATTATTACTGTTCGCATAGGTTTAACAAATCGCAGTAGTGTAAATAGTGGCACCCTAGGTAATAATAAGGTAATAAATAGATTAATAGGTAGAGTAGCTCAGACAAATCTTTATTTATAAACCAGCAAAAAATACAGCAACGACCGCAAGGAGAAAATATAAACAAAAGGTGGTTTTCTCGCTAAACAATCGGATCCTCCATTTCTTATTAGCTGTAGTATGACGTCCGTTGGTGACAGCAATAACTTACAATCAGGTGTCAATTACCTATAAAGATTTTATATCTTGAACGGATTTATTTGGACTGAATCGCAGTACTTAATTTTTATTTGACTTCGAACCGACTGTGACGAGTCGAGACGAATTGTCAGCATAATTGCAATTGCTCGGATTGCGGAGATCTGACGGGAATAGCTTTCCTCCCACGAGATTGCCATTGGAACTTGGCGAGGCGCTATCAAAATTAATTTTTGGTAAGCTTTGCCGATTATTTGATCTCTGATGCGAAAGACGAGTATTATTTAAAGAGTACGTCTAATATTTTAACCATTATTTTTTGTATCAAATACGCTGTGATATAAAGAGCAAAGTTAATGCTAAAAACATTCTCTGCCATTGAACCTTATAAGCCAATCTCATCTACAGCGTTATTAGGTATATGGAGAAAAAACATTGTACAAATAAATGTAATACAGTTATTCAAGATTAGAAAATTTCAGTTTTGATATTAGGTATGACAAGATAATTATCTAATGATAAGATATCCTTCAGGATATTTCTTTCAAATCACTACATAGTATAAAACAAAGTCGCTTTCTCTGTCCCTATATCCCTATGTATGCTTAAATCTTTAAAACTACGCAACTATTTGATTTTGATTAACGATTTTGATGCGGTTTTTTAATAGATAGAGTGATCAAAGAGGAAGGTTTATATGTATAATAAGTTCACAGATTTTCTGTAGTGTATTTAGTATCAGCATTGCACCCGTGCGAAGCCGGGACGGGTCGCTAGTTAACTAATAAAAATGAATGTATGTATATTTGTCTTTATAAGTAGTAAATTATCTATTTATTTAAATTTATGTCACCCTGGGTGTACGTGGTAATAGCTGATGGTAGGTATTATTACAAGATATAATATACTTTATAGATAATATTTAATAAATATCTACTCCATAGCAAAAGAATCAGGCGCTAATTAATATTAGATATAATATTTTCTTAATCTCAGACACGTATTGAATAGTAAAAACATTTTCTTTGTTTTCGTATACGGAGAAAATGTACGAACATGTTTGGGAAGGCTGCGAATCACTTTTTCTCATGTATCGACTATTAGCGATGTGGGTTCGGTAAGTAGATTAGCACTAATGACGGACACCCGGACCGGTTCTCGCTAATGTTGCCCAAACTAATGTTCGAGCGAGGTTTAGGCGGGCTGTTCACGACGCGTTTGATATATATAAATCTTTTTTACATATAAAAATCGATAAAATTAGTTCTATATATAATAGTAACTTATATATACATATAAGTTAGTATATATACCAGTTTTATATATATATTAGTTAGTTCTATATATATTGTCATTTTATTAAGTTTTAAAAACGTCTGGGATCTAATGTCCAGTATAAATTTAATGATTGTAGAAGTGTAGTATTGTTTTGTATGTATTATCTGGTATTGCATTATATTAAATCGTATCTTAATCCTGTTATCATACAGTTATGTACACGCGAGAGATGATCAAAATAAATCAGCTTACCGATACTGAATACGTTAGATCAAATTTGTGAATTTCAAATAATTTTATACGATTTAAAATAACATTCTGAAACAATGACTTTAAAATAAAAACGCAAAAATCTTCACATGAACTCCGAAAAAAAATATTACACGTTCTCTTTAATAAGAAAAATATCGTAACACAAAATAAATAAAATAGTATTAGAAGTATTTTGAAAGTTTTCCATATCAAGAGCGTCCTTGGCTATGACAGAATATAAATTTTCAAATGGTAAATAATATACATAGACATTCATTACTACGGTGCAAAGAATTTGGAGGTTGAGTTCTTAGATACAAAAAGTGTCAATAAATTTAATGTATAATAAAATTAAAGAGATTTTTCAAGTTGAACTACGTTGTGACAAATTTCGTTTAACGCTTGGGCATTTTGCGAAAGTGATAGCGTTATAATATGATACGTCTGTTTAACTCCTAATGTTCGCCCAACACTTATAAAGATAGATGACCGCTCCCATTTTGGCGTTGCGTTACGTGGGAGGGCTAAAAGGGTTTTTAGTTGGGAAATAATTAATTGGGGTGTAGTCCGCGCTGGAAATTAGCGCGATACATTTTTGGACGTAACCAATTAGGTGCATTAGTTTCGTAGGGTCCGTGGTAATGATACCGTCGTAATAAATACTAAAGCTTATGAAATAGTTGGATTTATTAAAAAATGTTTATCATATTTGTAATGGGGAAGGTGGCTGCCACACTTTACAACTAGTTGGCGCTACAGGAGTTTGTGATATCACGTTGTATAATAGGTATTACGGTCATGTTCATGAAAACCGCTCGCATTGCAAATTAGCCATTGTATTATTTCACATTAATATAACAAAATTGTTTTTTCTAATGTAAAAAAATATTAAAATGCAAAACCAAATGGAATATGCGTAATAAATTTAAAAATGTACACTTCAAATCCTAAACATTTCAAAGCAGAATGTGTTCATGTACATTGTCTCAAACTCTAGTGTCGCCATCTGTTTAGAGTTTTACGCCGCCTACGCGCCTTCTTCATTGAGTCGTTACCAATCAAGCCAATGTGAAAATAAAAGTATCTTCTAAATGCAAGCCTCATTTCCATGTAGCGCTTGAGTGATTTCTCTACAACGATGATTGAATTTTTTACTCATATTTAATTACGGTATTGAATGCCTTGCCAGCGTTTAACTCGTCAGTTCCATCGAAATAAATACACACCAGACCGAAACGTAAATCGGAAGCAACAAAAACTTCGGAAGCGTAAACGTTATAGCCGGAAATATCGTAATAAAATTTATATTCCCCCAAGCGTATAGATAGTTCATACGAGGCGCTTATAAACTCCCTAAACTCATTTACTTATTTACATAACGTCAATCTAGTGTGCAAAATAATGGCTTCGGCGTTGTGAAAAAAGAAATTTCTTATAAGCGGATGGAAATTCCATCACGAACGCAAAATAGCGGGGCCCCGAGTTTAGTGCCGTGGCTCGGAGCTCCGAAAGGGTTCGTGGAAGCTGGTAATAGAGTAATTTACTCACTTCCGATAACGGGCAATAATCCTTGGAGCTCGTATGAAGAATAAGCGTTCAACCGACTCTCAGATATTGGATTTGGTGCTGCGCGGCGCTAGATAAAGGCTAAGATGCGGATGCAGCACTCGTCTCGAGTTTAGAAGTCAGCGAAGCTGCTAATTCAATTACCGCCTCGCTAACCATGCATTAACATAGGAACCGTTCACGCTACGATCAATTCTTTATAAATATACGGTAACTGAAACAAACGAAACGGCTCTAACAATCAATGCAATTATTTCAATACAAAATCTGTCATTCATTAAAAATACACAGAGAACAAGTTCATTTAACGAGTTGATGACGACACAACATTTTTCCGGTCCATTCGATCAAAACATCGTAACGATCGACATGTTTGACCGATATAATTTATAAAATCGAACAAGCGCGTCAATTTATTCGTCGCGGTTTCGAGGTCGTTATTTAAAATCTGTACAAACCGTCTATTTATCGAGTTCATAATAGAGATTTGTGGCTTCGGTATTCGAAATTAGTGGTCGAGCGTTGTATGTCGACGCAAACCCGCCACTTACTCGATTAGTACGTTTTACGTGATTTGGAGCCATTTGGTACGTTAATGACGTCGATTGTTTAGACTAAAATTTCCTTGTAATACCGGTTTTATTGTCATTGTAACGTTTATTTTTTATTTTCTTTTAATTTACCTAAATAACCGAATATTTGTTGACGATAGTATTTATTTAGGTACTATTAAGTTTATTAAAAGTAGTATCAGTTCTAGTAAATAATATACCAACCCAACCAAATTAGGGCAGGGTAACAACAAACGTTATTGCACTCTGAAAAGTAATGTCCCATCTCGTTATCAGACCAACTATAAATACTATTGCGTGGATGTCTCGTAGACCGTCCTGCGCTTTGAATTCGAACAGTCTCAAGAACATTTTGCAGCAATAAATTTTGAATTCAATGGCTGCGTCGTAAGATCTAGTTCAGCTCGTGCGCTGTAAACACTTATATGGCTGTGCGTCCGTGTTAACGATAATTCGCAAGGCCATTAATATGGAGCGTTCTGGAGGAAATGTTCGCCTCATCTGGATCCGTCTAAGATTCACTAGTAGTGTTAAGATATATTCAGAACAACCTTTGAATTATATTTTCTGCTTAATTCCACTCCTAATATCTTTACATCAAGTTTACAGTACTTAGTTTAGTTTACATAGGCACACATTTAAAGAAAAATATTCTTATATGATCCGTAAAAACGTGATTAACTGTAGCACAATAACACGTCTTAGAACGGAATTGATGTAAAAGATAATAAAATGAAAATGATTCGTTTTTAAACTAAACTTTATTCGTGAAGAAATTGGTCTGCTAATAATGGTTTACTTTTTGCTTCTATATATGAATTTATTATTCAGTACATAATAAAAGTTAAATCTATTCTGTATGATAGCGAAAGTATTGTAAAGATTTTTATAATTCTCGAGATGGGGAATGAAGAGAATGTATACTTTCGGCATATTTTAAATTCCCGTAGGATAGTTAAAAAGGATTATGTTTTTTCTAAGTAGATTTATAACCGTAAATTAAGTCAATTTCCATAACCACGCGAGCTTAGCCGCGAGCATTTGCTAGTGAGACCATAAAGATCCTAAAAAATTATGAAGAAACCGAGATTTGAAGGAGGAAGGCTCACCCCCTCGTTTTACTGTCGCGTTAATCACAGAAGTGGTGTCCTGAGGCAGATGAAACTTCGCGAAGATAACGGTTATTGCTTCGTGAATATCTCACGAAGTCACGATTCCTTAAGGGGCGGTTATGGCAAATTGGCATGGTCACATCGACGGTTTCAGTGAAAAGCTAAGCTCAAAATATACTATTGGTAGGATCTGAATAATTGGATGATGTTAAAAAAAAATAAAAATTGCTTTATTGCTCATAAGTAGGTGTGGTTACAATTAAGGTTACAATTTTCATTTTTCATGTTGGAAATGTTAAACACATATCATTTTTTTGACCTTACATAAGTTAATGCTTGACGTCAACCCACCTGATGGTAAGTGTTAAAGATGTCTAAGATGGTGGATGAACTAATTTAGTAAAAGCCTATTCACTCTCTTTTTGAAGACTCCTACATTGTAAGTATCAGGGAATACTGAGGCAGGCTATTCTAATCCTTCGCGGTGCGCATAACGAACGACGAAGCAAACCGCGTCGTCCGTACCGGCGGGATGTTAACGACGTAAGGATAGATACTCGCCGTGCGTCGGGATGTGTGGCATCTGTCTACACTAATATATAAAGCTGAAGAGTTTGTTTCATTGTTTAATTGTTTGAGCGCGCTAATCTCAGGAACTACTGGATCAATTTGAAAGATTCTTTTAGATTAGATTAGATTTAAGATTGTTTATAGAGGAAGGCTATAGGCTATATAACATCTCGCTTCGATGAATAGGAGAGGAGCGGCAATAAGTAATATTGCGAAAACTGCAAAATTTTTGTCCTTTTGTTGCGTGCGCTGAGTAAACGGTGAAAGTTACTCAAAAATCATGTAATACAATATTGTTCCTCTCTAAAAGATCCAAATAAACGTCCGCGACAGCATATATCTAGCTTTTAAGGTTAAGCCACCATAAACATTTGTATGGTTATTATAAAATTGATAATTTATATGGCAAAACAATGTTTCCTGGGGTCAGTTAGTTACAAATAACTCGCGGATAGTATAGACAATTAGACACAATTTGTTTTATATCCAAAACTTAGAAAATTTGTGGCGTTACATTACTTGTTTTGTTTTATTTAGTACTAGCTATACCCAGCGCGCGTTGCTACGCCTATAAAGAGAATTAAAGAAAAGTTAGCACATATATCAACCATGTATCTGATCGATATAATTTTGGTACGAATTTTTCATTCTGAATAAAATTTTTAAAGACATGCTCTATATTCTATCGTCCATGAAGGACAAATAAACAAACATTGTTTTTTTTTATATGCAGATTGACACAATTTTTGCATTTGAAATTTGTACTATGTCAACATTTGCATAGTAAAAGTGGATTGCAAAAATATTTAATGAAATTATAATTAATTACTTCCATATTTCTTTTCCCGTCGTCCCGTCGTCCCGCTTTTCAGATTATACGTAATGTATCGCCCTATTTCTGTCTTAAGGAAATAATCATGGGAAATCTATATCTATACATATAAACTAACTGATCGCTGTCTGTACATGGCATATGTATTTAAAAATTCATATTGGGGCTTTTATAAACCTAAGAGAACCCAAAACAATGGTTTCTCATTTTGTCTGAAGGTCGTGGTGAGGCTACTCACGGTTCTTGTTATGAGATTCTTGAATCAGAACTGGTCACAAATGTCGTTTCATAATTATTGATTCTTTGATTGATTGTAGGTATTGTTTAAAAGATGTGCTGAAAAGTTTCTTACGCCGTTTCTTCTCCTTCACCTTCCTGAAACGGTGGCAGATGCAAAATATTTGACGTTCATAAGTGTATTTATACCTACATAAAATAAATGATTCGAATTTTATTGTGACAATATGAATCTTCTGCGCCATTTTTAAATTCGAAATTTGAATGTTAATAAGTAATAACTATAGTACGCTCCCGCCCTGACCAGCAACACTGGCGATAAAAATAACCGTATTTTTTTAACGATGTTAACAACAAGATGTTTTTTATTCAACTTAAGAGCCAGGCAGTTATCTAATGCGAAGCGAGTTAAAATATCTAGTTTACGATGACATGTGTAAACTTATCAATTTTAACTCTTTATTACGTAAACAAAGTAGTTCGAGTTACTTAAATTTCAAAATGTTTTAGTGGGTTACTCACTATCCGTGACAGTTAGATTTACGAGTGGCGGCGCAACTAAAGTGCCCTCGACACGCACCGGGCCGCCCTACGGGACTGACCCGGTTGTAGCACTACCTTGGATATGCTAATTGGAATACCTAATGAGTTGGTTTTGACTGTCGTTACTGTAAGAGTTATTTGTTGACTTAAGTTACGGCTTCAGTTCGTGCCTACCGAAATAATAGCTCATAATGATAACACTGAGTTGAATTGAACTTCTCGTGTCAATGTTAATCTTGTAAGAGAAATTGGTTCAGTATTTACATGTGTAATGATTTTTGGAAAATTAATGTATATTTTAACGTTTAGTTATCAATGATATTTATTGGCAATTTTATTTATTTATTTAATAATCTATGTACAATTATTAATGATATTTATTGGCAATTTTAATTATTTATTTAATAACCTATGTACACTTTACAGTTTGTATATTTTTCTTGCGGATTGTTGCAAAGTAGACTAATACGGACGCTTGGAATCAATAATGCTGTATCAAGCTCCGCAAAGGCTATTATTAAGTTGTTTAAAAGATGTGTTGAGGAGTTTCTTTCGCCGTTTCTTCTCCTCGATGTAAAAGCACCTATCCGAAACGGTGGTAGAATAAAAAAATGACGTGCATAAGTGTATTGAAATAATATTTATATGAATAAATGATTTTGAGCTTGAATTTGAAAAAAAAACTAACGATAGACTAAAAGCTTTGTTAAATCACAACTATTTCGCCTTTATTACAAAATAAGATCTAAACCACAATTATCAAGTATACGTTTATCTTTCAAGATATCCTTTAAGCCAAGGTTTATTTTACTTGACCTAATAGAAGTATAACCGGTACTTTGCTAGTCCACGTTTTGTAATAAGGCCGTTTGTGTTTGAAATTGACATGGCCAGTTTATTGAGAGTTAATATTTCCGCGCGAATAGTGGCCAGTCTGAATCAATTGATCGCCCACTCGGCTTTGCGGTGCCTGCAGTTGATCAGACTGTAGGGACAGATTAATCACGATCCACTCTTTTACTGCGATGACTGTGCATTTGAGTACTCTGTACTCCGAAGACTTCTATTCGTCGAGTGCAAGTCTACTTCAGAACAACGTCGTTTTAACGAACACAGTTGATTAAACAATTAATTAATGATATCCGTTACATGATAGTTTCACTTGGATTAATTATAGATAATGTCATCAATGCGTGTTATCTTGTTTATCTACTCTTTCTTGGCGTTTTTGAAACGTATCACTACGGTTCAAGATTGATAATATCTTGTCTTATAATAATTACGGTACCTCATTTCCTTCTAACAACGATCTTGTTATTTTGCTGCTCTGTACATACCTGAAAAAGAACAGAAACACTAATTAATAATTGTACCAAGTATTTTTGAAATTAATTGTAATTGAAAACGAGATTAGACAGACTTTTTACGTGAACATTCAATTTAATTACGGCTATTGTTTAATGTAAATTTGTCGACAAACTATTACATGAGTCGTGATAGTAAGCGCTCTCCATCCATGGATATTAGTAACATTAAAGAAAAAAGAAAGCATTGACTTAAATGTCCAGGCGGAATATGAGTCGTTTCGCGGCTGACTCAAGAGGGTAGCTCGCCAGGCAGGTATCATAGAATGACAATATCAATAATTTTAATGAATTATTAATGATATTCAGAGCATAACCCTTACATGAAGTGTAAAGAAGTTACAAGCAAGCGGTGTCGGCTTTAGTCGCCTCTTACGAAACACAGGTCTAAGGATATAGGTCCTACGACGTGCAGGTCTAAGGGTATAGGATTGAGGTATGAATTGTAAGTCGCCCGTGTAAATAAATCTATGTGTTGTTGTACTTTAAGTTCGTCAATGATTTTATGCGATATTAAGTCTTGTCGCTGTCGTAAGTGTGAAATGTATTTAGGTTTTCGATACATAATAATTAATTATGTATGTATGATCCGTGCAGTTCATTTTGAACGCGTGTAACGAAACTTTCAGATTATTTACTATAATACAAATAACTAGTTTCAAGAATCCATTTTGTATATAAACATATATAGATGCAAGTTACATACGACTTTATTCAATGGAGAATAGAGTCTACGCTGAGTTGGTTTAACTTTCCCCAAATTCGAAATATCGAATTTTCCCAAATTCCCACATTGAGATTTTATATCGCATTGAAATATATGCATGTAGCGATAGTCCGATACGTAAGCCGATTAATTCTACGAACTTCGAATGGGAAATTTTAAAATGATATTTAACCACTATGAAATAACGTTCAAATTTTTAAATTCTAAACAAATATCACTCAGTCGGCGATATTTTTGAAATTCATTGAATATTTTTACTTTTATAAATGCATTGTTTTTGGGGTAACCCATTTAATGCTGACACTCATAGCTCACTATAATCCCATGTATCGTGGGTTCCATGGATGACACATAGACACACTCCCAGATCGAGAATAGAAATTTAAACTGATTAAAATTCTATATAGAATTGATTCCAGGACTCTTCGAATGACGCTCCGGAAAGGTGGCCATTGCGCCATACGTTTTGTTACTACTCTTTTCTTACAATACGTCGTGGTCCAGTATGCTCCAGGAGTTCTTAATTATCAAAAGAGTATCACACATATAACCTTAATTATAGCTAATTTGTAGAATTCCATAAAACCGTTAATGTTATAAAAAGTTCAAGTCTTGTAACGAACGTGCTTCCAACGCAAAAAGTTTTGAGATTTCATGTATAACCAATACAATTATTATTTTTTTATATTTATGGTAGCAACCATGACCTAAGTAACCATTACTAGTAAACCTTATTTATTTGATTACCAACATAAGAAATAGTAAATAAAGTGAAAAAGATACTACGTACAAATTATAAGTACCCTCAGCGTGCTTTGTGTCACATAATTTAAAAGAGGAAAAAATTCGAACAAAAACAGTAAAAAGCGAATATCAAGAAAGTAATAAAACAAGAGATCTTAATAAGATGATGTAAGTGCGTCACACTTTGACACACGCTGACATTTTATATTTTAATTGTGATATAATTGGGTCGATATAATATTATCGTCGATATATGTTCCCAATCTAATATCTTGACCCAATTATACCTAAACCATGTTAATTGGGTCGAAATATCGGCGTAAAATTTCTAACTAAAATATTATTTATTAGTAGTAAAATCTATTATTACCATTTCGAAAAGCCAATTGATTAAGAATGTAACTTGTTCTTGATCGTACATTTTACCTTAACAGTAAATAAATAAATAAAATGTGTACATAAATTATAACCTACTTACATTAGTTCTTGAGGGTATAGTACTAAGTACATCACTGTTAACATGGCGCTGCACTAATCATGTCATTAGAAGTAGTTAGGGGTGGGGAGTATTGTGCTTTCATAACTGTAACGTAGATGTAACTAATGTAATTTAAAAACAGAACCACAGAGGATACTATATGTTTTATTAGATCGCAGAGTACCGTCCGATACGGTCGTGTCGTAGTCGTGTCGTAGCCGTGTCGCAGCAAGACATCATTGCATCGATTCTACTGCAGCAGTTATTAATCTAATCGGACTGCGATCGACCGCAAACCGCAATCGCGCTTTGTTCCGAACTACCGCCTAGATAGAATTATACCGTGTATACGGTTATTAGTACATTCGATGAAATTGCTGCAAATGTTCACTTTGGGTTGGCCGACGATCTCTTGTACATTACAAGATGATTATAGTATTGCTGTGTTACCATAGAGTTGATAATGATATGACAGAACATGAGACCGATTGTAACAGTTTTTAATTATAAAAGTAGTGGATTCGACAACGGAAAAGAAAAGCGATCGAGAAATAAAATCCACTAACACAAAAAAAATAACACAATCGGTCCTATTGTTTAGGAGGGTTCAGTGATATATAGAACAGAATTATATAAATAAAGCTTACAATGCTGAATAGGTGAAAAGGAGATCACAGACATGTCGGTTAGTGACGTCATTGTTGAGCGCTGTCACGTGAGTTATGATTAATTTAATTACATTTTGATTAATAAAATTGTATGTAATAAGAAGAAAGTTTTAGAATTTCTGTTATGGAACTATCGTTTTGCATCAAGAAAATATATTTTAAAACATTCCATACGCTACAGTTCAACCGTTTATTGCTAAGTGCGTGGCCAACGGTGATTACATATCGTGGCCCGTTTCTATCGACAATTACTAACAAAACTTATATTGATACAGATCAAAATAATTCAATTGAACATTGGATTTAATAACTGGTTGCTGTTGCGGTATCTGTCGTCGGACCGGATGTCTGTACACGGATTGTCGGCGAGCGCCATCAGCTTGCGGCAGCCGTATCGGATCAGCTGATACACAACGACAGAGATTGGCCGACGACAACTGTAAGATTGCTGTTATATATCGCACACCTACATTAAAATTAAGATAACCAAAGGGAGTTTTTGTTCGCAATCTAAACCTTTTTGTTATTTTAGAACCATACGTATAAATTGAAATCATTTATTCATTTATTGGTTGCAAATATTTATGTTAAAAATGAAACATTTTTTTTTAAGTCTGCAACGGATCTTTGAATTCATATTTTGCGTATTTGTGTATCGCTAAAGTAAAGCGTTGAATAAAACCAACTAAAACCCTCAGTTTACCACTGAAAATTGTCATGTTTAAATCAGACTACATGTTTTAGGATTCAAGTGTCCATTCATGAAAAATAATTTGAATAAACGCGACGAGCTCTTTTGTAATTTAATGAAATTGAAAAGAATTGCTTCTCATGGAGAGATGTTAAAGGAATGACATAAAATAAAATCATACTTACGAAAATTATTAAGTAAAACCGAATGTATTCGAGGCTTTTATTTTGAAACTAGATTTTAAATTGAATTTAGTTATAGATAGTGCTGAGGTAGAACATAGTGGGTAAGTTGGTACAACAAAATAAGCGTGAAACCGCATGAAAACAAAATCTAGTCTTCGCAAACAAAGAACGTTTAGAATGCAGTTGTGGTCAACTATCGAACGCCTTGCCAACGCTCATTTAATATATCGGTGCATTCAAACAAGACTACGAAGTTCTGAACACATCCGCGCTTCTATAAAAACTATAGAACTACTTGAGGATAAGTTAACATTTTTGTAAACGACTCGACTCGATTTTTATCTTCATTGTATTTATTTTGTAACCAACGTGTTAGACACTGTTTAGAAGTGAATGTAATCGGAAAAATAACGCTACACACCTATAGCCCCATTAGGATTCCCTGTGTCATGGCTGCCAAAGTTAAGAACATAGACACCAGACCGAGAAATTAGGCCCGTATGAACTCCCTTTAATCCGACATGCTGACCATTGCGCCACAATGTAGTCAAAATAATGCTACGCAGCAATGCATTATGGTTGAGTTTGGTTATAGTAAAGACATAATACAGAACGTATCTCATAGTGGATACATCTTTGCATCCTCTTCGATATTCCTCATAATTTCACTAATATTATGTACCCTGGCAGAATCGTCTAATCTGTCTGGCAAATAGTCTACCCCATGGAATTGAAAAAAAAAAAAATTTCATACGTATCGATGAAGGTAAACAAATGGTTACATTAAATGATTATTTCGAATTCTGTTTACTTTTATCTCGCATTAATTGAAATACAGGGAAGCCTGTGTACGTAAACAGAGCTTACATGGTTCGCGGAATTAGTGAGGGAATGGAACTGCATCGAAAATCGCCTCGTCCGAAGGACACCCGATTGATTAATCGAAATTGGACGTACATCGGTTGATACACCCGGTTGATAGAAGTCGATAATGTCTTATCATAACTTAGGTGTTGCCTTCATATATTGTTGTTAATATTTGGAATTCAATGTAATATTTATTGGTAATTTTAATTTACACTTCTGTTTATGAGTATCGGTTGAATCGAATGACGTGATCGAAATGCACGATGGTGGAACCGATGAGGAGTCGCGGAATGAGCTGACGATGGAGGGGGTCTTGGGCCGAGCTGAATTAGTTGAACTGATATATCAGTGGAAGATCAGAAACTGGAGGACTGACAAGACCCGGGTTAAAATTCGGTGCACATCTCACCTGACCGATATATTACTTCCCTGTTGATTGTGTTTCATTTGTGTACGTGACTGCCACTTTGAAGATGGTGCATCGTAGCATTTGTTCCGTATTTTTTGCGACTACTTTTGACCACGTCACAGCAAAAACTAAGTTTAACGCCGACATGAAAGATTATCAGCTTCATATTTCAGGTTAGTATAAAAAAGGAAGGTTTTAAAAATTGATATTCCAAAACAAAAACAATTGTTGAGGTTTAAAGTTTTAAATTTCATTATTAATCATTTATGACAAATATTACTTACTTTTTGATTTTACAAAGAACTTGATATACTTTAAAAAACTAACTGTTGTGTAACTTTATATTAGGAATGAAGAACAGAGCCAATAAGTTACTATGTTAGAGTTACTAAGATAATTTGGTTAAAATCTTGGACTTTTACTTACCACGTTGGACTGTTGTTGCAAGGAGGCAAGCTGCTAGAAAATTTATACTGTTCGTATAATTGGTGCATGGGAACCGGGGTCGATATTAACCAGTTCGACGGAACGTTCGAAAGAGACCCGATTGATTAATTGAACGCTTGTCGACGCGAGCTAATTGAAAAGTCAATGAAGTGTCCTCTTTATGAATGTGTGTCGAATGACAAAGTTGGGTGGCTCGTTTGCTTATTAAAAAATAGGTGAGCCCTCTTCAGAAAATGTAATAGTACAGACGTCGCTTCTGTAAGGCGCTGCAGCGTTTCTATAAGTTCAAAGACTGATAAAGTTCATTAAGCGTAAAAATAGGTCATAACTCCTAAGTGCGAAATTTGCGTCGTAGTGCTAATGCAACAACTCGGTATGGCAAAATGCTCAATGTTTCTTTTGGATTTTATTGACTCCGGTTGCTTAAAATAATGTAATGAATGAAATTACATATTAATGCACAAACATTTGCTGTTATTTATTTTCCTATTCAACCGTTATTATTTACTTTTTTTATGCATTTAATTTTTATATAGATGTCACATGACCAGCTGAACTACATATAAGTACAATATTTTATTATTACATTACATGTTACTTTAGCGATGAATTCAATGGTTTCTTTTTTCACATTATTTAAGTATAGAGTTATTTTCAATGCTCGTAGCCAAAAAGTTAAAATACTAAAAGTATCTACGCAATCCTCAAGCTTATTCAAGTCGCAATTAGGAGCGTAGTAGCATAGGGTATTGACATTATTTTACGAGCGAAGGGTTCTAGTTCAATCCTGGCTGACATTTATAAAACAAATATGTTGTCATTCGACGTTGATAAAGAAGTGCTTGCTTGAGTCAGTAGCCATACGAATTACCGTGTTTCGGCTTGGAGCTTGAGAGTCATACTTTCTTGACCTGCAACGTATTCTTGATACTTTGGACTTACTGAAGTCCATGACGCTAACCACTTACCATCATGCTCGTCTGTTCGTTTATCAGCTAGTTATAAAAGAAATAAAAATAATCGACTCGTATTTGTTCATTCAGGTTTTGGCAACTATACCATCCACAATTGTAAGGAGGGCGATGAAGCAGCTTAATCCGTTACTTACGTGGTGATATCGAATACGAAATCCGATACACAAAGGATAAGCTGTTGCTCCGGCATTACTCATCAAATAATTGCCGTACACGCCAGGTCCGATCGGTCCATTGCACGTGAAAGGGGCCCGATTGATTAATCGAACAGTTGTCGGGAGATCGGTTCGACTTAATTAAAAAGTCAACGTCTCCTCGCCAGTCGTCCCGATACGTGAGTCTAATTTATTATTTTCGTTAGCGGCTCGAGTGTTGATTAATTGGGTCAATTGGTTTTCCTCAATGTTTTCTAGGATATCCGTGTTTTTAATCAACCGTCTCTGGTTTTCTGATTACGTATTAATTAGGTATTATAAGTACTTGTTCTCGCTTCGTGCCATAATTTTTCATCTTTTATATTCCACTTAAAATTACTGCTGTTCATTTTCTTCAGGCATTAATTTTATACGAGCATAAGTTTCACGTTTATTTGTCCTATAGTTCTTGCAGTTAGACAGGACGACAAGTTGTTTCTTTATTTTTTAATATGATTTGCAAATGTAAATAATAACTCTCAAATGCATAAGCATTATTTAAAATAGAATTGCGAGTTTCTACAAATAGGATTTGTAAGGTTAATACGTTAGTCAAATATGAAGCTTTATTTTTTTAATTGAATTCATTATTCAGGCCCTCGAATCGAACGCAAAGATTATCTCTTAAAAAATAAAATATTCGTACATGAAATGTCCAGAACACGAAATGATCACCGCAATGCGTTATTGGGAACTATTCAGAAATATTAATTTTAAATCCGACAACAATGAAAAATGAAATTATGGCCGGCGCAGTACGTATTGCATAAAGATCCTCGATCAGCTCCGGACAATGTACCGTCCATTGCATGCCATTTATTATAAAAAGCGCGCACTTCACGAACAATTAGCGGTTTTATATCGCCATAATGCTAACGTTCACTTCCTGTGGCACAATACAGAAATGGCGAGAGACCGCCGCGGTCGCTGGCCGCCATTTTGTGCAAATAATTCAGCAAGATTCGCACGGAATGGCCGAAACATCCGTCCGTTCAGACTGGAGCTCGTTTTAATATTAAAATAGATTTACGCGCCAGGAAACATGATGGTAATTTTCATGTGGTATACCTATTTTATAACCCTATTTGCTTTTGAATCATTATTCTAAAAGTAAAATATATCGCATCGCTTATTGTTAGTATAAATGTATTGAATTTTATTTATAAAATATTACGTCAAGATTCAAATGAACACGTTTATCAAAAGGAAATAACAGCGTCAAAAGCGCAAAGGGATGCATACTGTTTGTAACGTGACGACTTTCTTTGCTGATAAAAGCAATGAAGACAAAGAAAGAACGCTCCCTAGCACTCACCCTCTAACCCTTGGACTATTGTAACGAACCACTCTGGCTCAATAATGAACCCTTCAAGTGATCTTGGAACGCTATTTGTTGAGTACGCAATTATTGGGGTTAACAATACCGGTGCACCCAATTTTACCAGCAACATTCTCTTTTGAAATAATGCTACATTTTGATGATTCAATCTTTATTATTAATATTGTTAACAATAAAATCATTTTCATTTTAGAAGGGTTCGAAGTAATAAATAGTATATATACGAGAATAATATAAAATTATATACGTATTTATACATAATTATATTTTTTATTGTAAGCAATGAAAATAAATAAGCATTTGTACTTATATTAATTTAGTCTTCGAGTAGCATTTGAATCGAACAACCATTGCCTAATTTCCACAGTAGCTTATTAGAAATATAATTTAGTTTTGTTGATGTAATGACACATGGTATTATTTTAGTGCAGCACAAAATATTTTATAACACAAAATGTACTGTGCAAACAATTGTTGGTGTTTGCTATTCCCAAAATAACATTTTGTAACAACGAAAACATTTGGGGTGAAACAACCTTGCGAAACGGGCTAAAGAAATGTCAAACAGCAATTACGGGAGGAAATTCCTAGTGGGTCGTATTCTGAGCTCAGTAAGAACATATAAGGCACCTGTTTGCCCCAAAAAACTACGGGAAGAATAAAAAAGGTACTTTACTGTTGAAGGTAACCTATAGGGGTATAAAAAGCGTGTTTCCTCGAGTTTTCGAACGCATAAATTACACGCACACACGCAACTTAAGTAATAAAGGGGATTTTACGTGAAACGGAACGTCCCGCAACGTTCCGGAGGCGACACGGGAACGGGAATAATGTAAGGATGACCTGCGGCCAATGTTCGCTGTCCACCAAATTTGTTACACTCTACACTGACACACCGACGTCACTCACTGAATCATTCAGACCCCTTTTTGCTTGAACGAAACTCCAGAAACTCCCGTTCTGATGTAAAATGATTGGCGCTTTGCTCTGCTTATGCGTTCTTAGGTATTTTGCTGAGGTATGGAATCCCTATGTGATTTTAAACGTCGCGTACTGTAATTTGTTTTTGTTGAGTTAAAGTTTAACCTGTTGCCTATAATTACTATAGGAAGGTCCTAAGAAATTTGTTTGACGACTTCTGACGGCTTGTATATCATTGGTTTTTGTTAAAAATGTTTTAGGTTAATTCTTAGAAGCAATACTAAAATACTAAAAAAAAGTTTTTCTCTATTTCTGTAATTAAATTAATTCTTAGAAGCAATACTATGATAATTACTAAAAACTAGTTTTTCCCTATTTCTGTGCCGCACAGGCTGAAATATCAAGCGACAGAGGCTTTTTTGTCCATTAAATAACTCGCCAGCATGATAGGCCGTCGAGCGTTTTTGCTTTGCTTGAAAGCCCGAATTGAGTTCCACAAACTTTTCATAGAACGGATTTACAAATACATATATAAGTATCACACTGTACACATATAAAACTTTAAAATTAATATCTAAGAGGAAAGCTATGAGAAGTTTATGCTATAGATTATAAAGATATAATAAACAGATTCCTTCACTAACGTACAGTAATTTGTTGTCCGCACTCTGCTTCTCTTGTGTTGCGAGTTATCTGAGTGCTGCAAATTGTTTCTGCTCTCAATTACTATGAACCAAAGCGGATCTACTGCACCGAGTTTCCTTTATAAGTGCTAAGTTATAAACTAAATACGAGTTTTGCTCCTTGTTGATGTTTTTAAGCACGCTGTAGCTGAGATGCAATTTAAGTTATGAGTATTATGCTACTGGTATAGTTCTTCCGTAGCATTATACTCTTACGTTACTTTTGTTGCTTATATAATATCTGTCTCATGGATTTTATTAAGAAGTTCAGAATTTAATCGTGGAGAAGCTCTACGTTCTAAATTCACGATCCTTTTTGTGCACATGCAAATTGTTTAATGAGCTTCCTTGTGAGGTATTGCCGGTATGAAATGGGGTTCTTCAAAAAAAGGCGTAAAATAACCTTTTCTTCAAGGCCGGCATTGCACGGGCAGTTCTATTGGTGTGTTTGACGTCCATAGGGGACCGTGACCATCAGGTGGTCAGGTGCTTTTTTTATCGCCCTTCAGACTATAACATATATCTAAGAATAGGCCATGAAACTTTAACATGAGGGTTTTCTATCCATGTTGTAGAGTCAAGCCCCAGTTGCTCGTGGTGAAACTCGCTGAAGAATACACGAAGTTGTGCCGTCAGCTGATGGAACTACCATAGAGAAACTATATTAGTGTCACGACGTAAATAAGTCATAACGGTATACGTACATGGTGGTACAGATATTTACGCCTGGAAACCTATTCGCTATGCAATTTTGTATTGTATGTCAATAAAAATGTTCTATAAAAATAGATGGTGATGTAAAAATGCGTTCACTGAATAAATTTTAGATAATATTTACTTAGCATCAACGAATAAAAATGTGGAACATAATATGACAGTTAGTACGAGCATCGGCACGGGTCGACACGACACCGCTGTTTGTCATGTTATCGGCACATTAGATACTTAGTTTATTAACCGTTACCACTTTAAATAATATATTCTGTATGTGGTTGCCGTACAAACGGATACGAATAGCAATAATTTGATAATCAGTTTCTTTATCCTCCTCATTCTATTCTGTAGACAGATGAATTCATGCGGTTATGATACTAGTTGATGATATTAGTTTATAATACAGAATATTGTCATTAATCATTAACTTATAATCAGCTAAAGATTGGGTTTTCTAAGAGTTGAGAGTTGATACATTCATGCAGGTATTTCTTAAACACACTTATGCAGGTCACTTTTTAATTCTACCGTTGTTTCGGATATTTATAGCATTTATTTGGATAACTACAGTTATCTTATAAAGTCGAAGCGACTAATTTATTTATTTAATATAAGTTAATGCTTAAAGTACTCTGTAGTCGACTCTTGAGTCGCATTAGCCGCATGCCGCAGCCGCATCGACCTCAGCCGTGCCTTTAAAAATAGATTTTAATACAGGTCCGTCGCGTGGCGTCGATCGAATAGAGGTAATTACGTAATCGACGGGCGTGTGTCAGTGGGAATTAATATTAATTGGCTCACGCGAACTGAAGGTACTTGAAGGGGAAGGTTTCGACCGGACTCCGATAATTCCATATTTTTTATGCTCATTTATTCTGCATTATTAACTCTACTCACCAGTGTGTGTTTAAGTACGATTAACAATTCAGAAATATATTGGTAAATTAGTATTTTCCCTGTGATTATTTATATATACGTCACTGGTAATACGCATTATTTATAATGTCATATATAAATATAATGATAATAATAAAATAAAAATACTTAATCAAGGATAATATTACTCTGTGCAACAAACTTTAAGCGAAACAAAACCTCTAATTAACCGCTTGTAGTCCGAACAAAAAGCTATGAACTTGCGTCTCATTGATACAAAATTCCTATTTATTCAATAAAAAAATATTTAGTACAAGACTGTCATAGAAATGTCTTTTATTAAGGAATTCAGGTATGAATGTAGCTTTTAAAACTAACGCCTTATACAACACTACACACGTTCGTAACAGACTGTACAGTTCACTCGACTGGTCTGAAATACTTAGGATGTAAGCAGAGTTCTAGGAGCTAAGGGGCGATACGAAATAAGCATTCGAAATGTTTAAGTATTTCAGTTGTATAAAGCGGAGTTCAAATGAAAATGTTTGTTTAAACGTTGCTTTTACTAAAAGAGTTTCAACACCTTCCTTACCGGGGGTTCTTAGAACTATTGGCTAGACAACTAGCTACATGCTATACCTTCAAGCAGCTTGCCTATTGTATTATTTACACGGTAAAGCGAGACGGAAGCATATGAGGGCAATTGGCTTTCAACGCTGTTAAAGATTCACAACACCAAAGGAGTTTCTAACACGAAATAATAACTACATAGTATAAAACAAAGTCGCTTTCTCTGTCCCTGTATCCCTATGTATGCTTAAATCTTGATAGAGTGATTGAAGAGGAAGGTTTATATGTATAATACGTTCACAGTTTTTTTGTAATGTATTTAGTATCAGCATTG
>DWJN01000205.1:0-28462 GCA_018248895.1 Carystus phorcus
ACACGCTACCTGTTTCGAGGGAATCACGTGCATTTTCTGTAGAATCAATCGATAAAGACCAAGAAACTTCTGAAGAAGAAGATTAGTGTCAAAATATGCCGATAACTAATCAAGAACGTGGTCGTGCCAGAACTCGAGGCTTTACATCCAGACATTTCCGTGGTCGTGCTGGTGCTCGAGGAAGATCTCGCATTCTTGGTCGAGTGCGTACGCGTGGTGGGGCTCAAAATGCAGCACCACCAAATGCGACTCCTTCTCGGTCTCGCAGAAGTTTTGATGTATTGATTCGAATATATTTACAGAATGGAAGAAAATGATGATAAAGTTGTGGCAGAAGCGGAAACTCGCAAATGAGGAAGGCCTTCTATTGTAGTTCTTCCTCCAGTAGCTAGATGCTATCATGCTGCGTATCGTTTACCTCATATGGGTGTTAAACAGAAGAGCTGCCGAAATGCAAGATGAAGTAAAAAGACGATGTCACAAATGTTTCAGTTATTGTTTAAGTTTAAGTTCGATTTGAGATCTCTTTTGTTTTTAACCCAATATAATAAATGACTGATTAGTTATAAACAAGTTATAAAATAAGTATAAATAAAACTATTTTGATTATTTAAAGGCTTATTTTTGGGAAAATCTCCTTACTCAATAAGTTATTGTTAATTTATGCTTCAATATTAAATAGGCCGACAGTACTTTATAGCGAATAAAAGTTAGTGATCACTCAATATAGTTACGGCCGAAAGTGCTTTTTAAAGGACAAATAATAACAAAAAAAAATGTATGAGGATATATTCCTCATACAATTACAATTAATGTTTGTTCCGGGCAAAACCCCCCAAAACCTGTTGTTATAATTTTATTTCATTTGAAATCGTCGTCCTTAGCTGTCTAAAGACATTTGTCCTTTATGAAGTATGTTCGGCTATAGTGATAGGTAACTTTTAAAATATTTCGGCGTCAGGAGGATAGGAACTACATATTTAATGTAACGTCCCTACGTATGCGTAAATAATATTTATATATTAAACAATTAATTTCAATTGTCTCGCCGAATCATATACCTGTTATATTTGAATGCTCTCTAAATTGTATCTACGACTAATTCACTTTTCAAAGTGATTAGAGTTTAGTTTAGGTATTTATTAAGTTTAGTTTTTTTTAATTTATTGTTTTCTATCTTTTCACGAACTCGTGTTTCTACTCTAGTTTAACTTTAACTCGCTCCAGCGAAATATACTGCAGTCTAGGTAACTAAAAATGATTCAATTACATCCACGTATATAATGTATATAGTATAACACCTAATAAATGTATAGTAAATTTGTTTTTTAATTGATATTAAAGAGAGAAAGACTTTAAATAGGTGTGTTTGTGTGTGTGTTGAGTGAGCGTGTGTGACCGGGTGCGTTTATTCCATAGTCATATTGGCCTTGGAATAAATTTAATATCTAACTGCAGCATTGACTTAAAATAGTCAGTGGTCAATGACGTAAAGGGTACCTAAGCGTAATATTTTTTTTTAATTTTAAATTGTCACGGCACCTTTTATATTTCCTTATATTGTTTTATACTGTCATTCTTTAAAATAAATAACTGACGTGAAAATCTTTTTTGACTCGTTTAATACATGTCAATTTCATTTAGTAAGCAAATATTTAGCTTTATAAAATCGTAGTAGTCAAGCATTAACTTTTAATACATGTATATGGGCCATTCTCTACTAACAGGAAAATCATAGTCCAAGCGGTTTTTTTTTACTTTGGCTATATTAATGCATAGTTTTATTTATTAAAACACACAATATATGACCGGTTATTTGAGGAGCCAAGCTTAATCAATAATATAAAAAAACTATTATCTATGTTCTGAGACAGTCCTTAAGAAAACAAACATAGGTATCTTTTTAAAAATAAAATAGTAACTCGAAAATAATATATAAAAACCTGTAGATGTACCATAATTTACTTACTGTGACTTGGAAGGGGCTGTAAATATTCTGTCATTAATATTTGCTTAACTTACCATAAACCGAAGTCGGTGTTGCCAGTAAACCTGCACTTAGTAAAGATTGCTAGATATGGTTGTAAATAACCGACGTTCCCGCACTACCTGAACGTTTATTTACGAGAGGTTTAGTGTTAGCCGCTGTAATGTGTATCTAACTATAACTTATGTTTATATATGTTTCAGTATATTTTACTACATTATCAACTGTTTCTTTCAGGTTACAGACTTAAAAATTTGCATTCGAAACAAATTGTAATTGATGTTTATCGTGCTTTTTATAATCTAATTTCTTACTTAAATTATTTCGTAATAGACCTTATATTTATTAAAACCGCTTCGTTTCCAATTTCGTATTCTATGCCATTGCTTTTGATATTATAATGGTTGTTCAAATTAAGTTCACAAACAAAAACGATATCATTGCGTCCATGAACAACGAATATAATAAAACCGTTTTAAATTATAAAAAAAATAATCTATAGGTATAGATATAGGTTCTTAGTTACATATAAACCTTACATATAACATAGATAAATATACTTAGGTAATTGTTATTCACTACTTAAAAATATTTATATAATTGAAGTAAGGTAAGAGATACACGTCTTTTAGTGTTTTATTTATTTAATTATTTTTTTGTTGCTTAGTAGAGCTTATGTGCTTTACTGTTATCGATCAAGAAAGTATAAACTCAAATATATATAATTGACGAATATATAAGGAAAAGAAAATGTTTGAGGATATACAAACATAATAACTGTTTTTCTCAAATTTCCAAATATAATCGAGGTCGAATATCAAACACTGGGTCAAATCTCAGTAACTAATATTAGATACTGCTCTAATATACAGCTAATACAATATTACAAAACAATTAGTATTTCCCCTTCTAACATAAAACCATTTGTTGAGAATTGAAAAATATAGTTGTTAAATAAAATTGAAGCTATCACATACTCTACATAAAATGTAGAGTCGTTAGCATGTACACATAGAACTTGAACTAATTAATTGATTATAGGTACAGATGTAAGTTAATTATTACATACGAGATATTTTGTGATGTATTATTTCTCTAGATTTAATATTATGAGAAAGAAGTTTAATTCTCACAATTATTTTCTAGTTGGTACACAGCTAGTAGTGAAATACTCCCTAAAGTGTTTTTCTTTTTCCAGGTTACTTCAACATGACGTAAGAGAACCTTCACATAAAAAGCTGCAACGTCTTGCAGCTTAAAGGTCAGTATTAAATAATATTTACACAAATTTAATTTAACAAACTTCATTTAACTACAGAGGATATACCTAATGACGGTGTAATCATTTACAGAAGAATTTTTAATCTAAAGACAATGTTAATTTAATTTAAACATAGTATGATACACATAGTACCTACCTACCTATGTATTTATCTATTTGTTTTATATTTATCTAACTGACTTGTTTACCATATAGATATAAATAGGTATACCATGATTTACAAATCAATGAATAATTTTATTATTTCGTATTAAAATAATATTTTCTTCAACATGAACTAAAACTATATATAACAAAATAAAATCATTAGTACTACATACATACATACTACATATAGATACGCATACCTACCTGTAACTTAAAATGCTTATTTGCTTAGTTAATTTATAACAAACTTAATATCTAATGAAATTCCATCCGCTACTCTCCGCCATTATTAAAATATTGCAATATGTCCGCTCAAAAGCTGACCTAAGTCATACATCGAATAACAATGCGACCTCCACCATTCCACTTTAAAATGTTTCACTCCCCTTCTAAGATTAAAAGAATCCAATCTCCTATCAGTTACTGCTAAACTCTTCTACACCATTAGTATAAAAGAGATGGAACAATATTTTACCTCTCACTCAACATAGGGTATCTTCGTGAGAGTAAGTGAGATAGCAGATTCACAATCATGGCGGCAGTTCTTCGAGAACGGGCACTGTACGATCTAAAATTCTTGAACACACACCCAAAACGCGTTCCAGTGTGCGTTTAAAGTAATGCTGTTCATTGGGGTGGGTCTCAGACAGTAGTTTAAAACTGTTGGTTATAGTTATTTTTGCATTTGTCATAACGAGTTTAAAGATAAAAATCAAAATGTTTCGTCAAATTTGAAATTTATATCATAGTGCATTAAAAAATAATATTATTTTTTGTGACCCTTATTAATTCGAGTTCTTAATTCCTTATTCAAATTTACAAAGTTGAAATAATTATAAAAAATGTAAACTAAGCTGTTTTCTCGAAAAAATTCTTTGTACATATTTTTTATCTTATCTATATCTACTTATGAACCTTCATTACATTATTTTTAATAAAAAGTATCCTATGTTCTTTTTAACACCTCTAACAATATATTTACAAAGTTCCATGAAAATTGGTATAGTATTTGCGGGAAAGCGTAACAAACAAGCATACATTCACATTTTTAATATTAGCATATACTTAATTTTCCAAAACAAAAGGAAGGCCAGTTAGCATAAAATATAAACCTACATAGTTCGCTATCGTTGCCGATTATTATCGTTAGATATTTGTTCTGAACCTATATTAGTTCTCTCATATTGTATTATATTGGGCATTTATTCTTCATAGCATAAAAACTTTAAATACATTCGTCTGTCATTAAAACTATAAACCTGCTCTTGAGCAGTGTGCTGATAGTTGAATGATAAAAAGACAAAAACATGCCGAGCAGTGAGACTCTTGTATGATTTATAATTGTGACACAAAAGGTTGACTACACCTGATTTTTCAGTATGTAGGAATTAGTTCAACGCAATGTTCAGAGGTGGCGCTGTTTACAAAAACTCCGAATATCTCGTTCTAGTTCGAACTGATAAAACCGACTTAGGAAAATAGCGTTTTTAGACTTTCTGCTGCTGCCAATATTTTCATTTACTTTTTGAACTAATATTAACTGCTGAAATTTTCGCATTTCTTAATAAATTCATCAGATAATACTTGTCACATTTCAGCAAACAAGGGTCTCTATTAATAATATTCTGTGAATTATTTATATTATTTAACATTTCCCTTAAATGTAATTTAAATAAAAATGCCAAAAGTATTTTTAAAATGCTTGTTGAAAAGAAGCTTTAGAAAGCTCTGTCTTTCTTAGTTTTAAGTGTTATTCATAGATGGCGCTTATTCATATTTCTATTTTTTCTAAATAGAGCTAAGTAATCTTATTTATAATTAAGTTATGAAATAATAGATTATTACAATATTTGTATGTCAGTTTATTTGAATGTGTAAAAGTACCTGCGCAGCGTCTTTTGATTAATTATGATTTAAATACATTGTACGTAGGTACGTAGATAGCTAATTATTCGTAAGTACCTACTTATTCTGGCATAAGTAATTACGGTTAAAACCGTTAATATGGTTTTAAATTTCTAATTTTAATTGTTAAAATAGAAAGGGCAGAATTGTTATTTCTTCATATTATTTTGTTTAATGTGGATGAACATATGTTGATGTGATCACTTTTTCTTACTTGGGTAGAATTATACAGATTCAGCCGCCAAAGAGTTTCCAAAGTTATTTAAGAAGAGTTTTAGTTGCACAATTTTGTCGTAGCAATATAAAACTTGATACTATTATGTTAATATATTTTACAGCAGATATTTAAACAATACGATGCGTCAATAGCTATGCGATTGCTTCTAAGAACGTGCTGACCCAATTGTGTGTAAAAATTCAAATAAGTTTTTTGCCGGTAAAGAGAAAGCGCACTATTCCGTTTGTTGTTAGTGACAGCCAGTGCAGTTTTAGATTTTACTCGTGGAAGTAGTGTTGCGATCCGTCATGTCTAGTATTTATAACATCTTTGTTTTAGTTGTAAAGATTAAAGTCGATGTAAACAAGTCGCGGATGCGATGCGACGACGTCGACTGGCACCACGCCAAGTGTTTCAGGACACCAAAAACCAGATGGCGATGGCGGTGAAAAACGGTATGGAATCATGTTTTGTATGGCGTCGTGCCTAAAAAAATGTTTTGAGTGTACCGAATTGTATTATGAGAATGGTGGATGGTTCTTTGAAAATATTATGCTTGTGAATATTTCGATAACAGGTGTTCTTGTTATTTTGAACATTTCGCCCGGACAATAAACGGTTCTTTGCGCTAGTAAAAATAAAAGCAAATACATCAACAGTCGACAGTTGATGTGTTATCGAACAAGTGGGCATTTATAAAACTTTAAATTGTTTTTTTCCGGTCCACCTCTCCGATATATGTAGGTAGGTACCTACATACGAAATACATTTGTCTAGTTTTTTCTTATTTCTTATATCTATTTTCTTATGAACATAGTTCTTTCTCATTGCAATAATGTTATCTAAACTACGTAAACATAATAATTTATTATTAATTACTGGAGATTTGATCTTACTCTCTTAGAAGTATGTTATGTTCCAACTTAATCTTTTAGTGTCCACAAATGTGTTTAGAACAGTTTGATCGGTTTGCTTGGAAGTCATTACAGTACTAAACTCCTGTTTAAAGCATATTCCTTTATACATGAGTAAAGTTATTATATTATTCGTAGTATAACGATAACAAATAGGTAGATGTTTCCACAACGCTTGTTTACTGAAACGCTCTATCGAATAAAATAGCATCATATGTAGATATGTCCGCAGAACAAATAAAAAAATCAATAAACATATTTTAAAAAATTACATTGAAATATTATTATGTAAAGATTATTTTCTGTTTAACTTGTATCGGGTACATTTCTTTAAACATACGTAGTAGGTACATTTAATCTACCCACCCTGCCTTGAATCCAGTGATTAGGTACAATTGTCATTTTATCAAATATATAGGTACCTACCGACAATAATTTCTATACATTTAGATTTTTAGAAGCCTTATTCTCGCATATAAGATTAATAAAGCGTGTGTAATTTTATTATTATAGTATTAAAAGACATTTATCTATCTTATTAGATTCTGATAACTTAAACTGAATTAAACCAAAAGTAATCATCAACATTTACTTGTATTTAAATTACGAGCAAGATGCAACATATTGTTTAATAATTTAATAATAAGTAAATGATCATCGGTGTTATATTTCAACTTTTGAAACTAGGTTTAGGAGTCAATAGTGTTATAGAGTACCTACCTTGTCCTTTACCTTTTTCCAGAAACTGAAAAAGATGCATGAAGGTTTTTTCCCACTACCTAAATAGAATCTTCTGATACCTATATGCCTGTGGATTTTATGGTTCATTGAGGAAAGTTATATCCAGGTGTCTCGTAATCAAGTACCGTCGGTATTCAAATTGGAGTAGCAAACAAGTTTTGTCAGGATTAAGCTAGTGTCAGGTAGTTTAGTAGTTTAGGATTGATTGATTTAGCAGTTCATTTCAAGCCACCCTGAGGTGGTGTTGCATCTGCTTACTTACAAAAAATTTTGTTACCGCAACTTCTACCATTCGTGGTATTCTATAACAACGAAAGAAGTAACTATTCTTAATTACTTATATGTGAATTCACTATGCTTGATGTATTCTGTTTTCGTTGGAACTTCCGAATAAAAAGTACCATTTTATATAAACACTTCGCTATTAAAATATTATATAAAAATATTCAAGAATTCATTAAAATTGACTTTTTCTCTTACTTATACTCGTATAGGTATAAGTTAATTGTATATCGGAGACCAAGTACCTACTTTCTATTTTCTATTTGCTTACAATAAAACAGCCCAGTAGAAATATTGTGAAATAAAAAAGTTTTACAATATCTGCTATAACTAATTCGCCCATAGATACCAAACAAGAAAAAAAAATTAAAAATCAGTTAATAAATAGGTACAGAAAGACATACCTAGTTCATAACAATAGTTAAGAACACTAAACATTGTGTTTGTACATTTTCCTATACATATGTAGATGATATACATAATTTCTTACGCTCAGAAATCCAATCCTTTTACTAACGTTTTAAAGTAGGTATGTTCTTGACATTTTTATAAATAACTAATATAACATTACGTCATTAGTACATCGGAAACTCTTTGGTTTGTTTTATGGTTTAAATAAATGGAAAATTATGAAGATTAAGTAACCGGTCGCCAGCGCTTTGTGTGGTCCGAATGTCATCATACAGTTACCCACCAATGAGGTACCTACATTAATGTCGGAACGTCTCTGAATTTAATGCGATACTAATTTGCTTATATTACTTACATAACATAGGCCGTATTATTTCCTTTCGTTCTTACAAAAATAAAAATAAAAACATTTAAAGGTAGGGATTGTATATATATCTAGTATTTATAGTTTAGTTAGCAATAAATTCGATGGTAAAAAAAGAACGAATAGGTAGTAAATAACGGCTGGAAATCTAAGAATTGAACACCTTAAGTGTTGTTACCATTATAATTAACTTAACTTTCCTTATAAGTCGGTGGACTCTTACAAGCTGTTATGTTTAACATGTATGTATATACTAACGTTGCCTAACTATCGATTGTCACTCGATATATTGTCAATACTATTAGGACCTCAAAAACTAGTCTACCATGGTCTAGGCCTATCCATGGTATGACTAGTTTCCAAGATCAATTAACAATAAATCATCCAGGTATCGATAGTTGGGCATCATAAGTAGGTATATACCTACCTATATAATGCAATACATCTACAACCGAGTATTTAGTTAAGCTCAAGAACTTTAGTAGTTTATAGCAAAAGATTTATTTTCTTTGTTAATTCGTAGGTAGGTAATATAACATCTTAACATGTTGTTAAATTAAAATGTTGTAAGTTTCCAAAATTATTACGTGTTGAAAAGAGGTAATTTATTTGTAATGTAAAAAATGTTTATACCTATCGTGATAATTACCAACTATAAACACTTTATTTCTTAGAAATCAGCTATAGACAGATTTAGCGATTATATAGCTGTACATTTTTATATTACCCATTAAACTAATGATTTATGTAATAAATTTTAATCGGTGACGTTATACAAATCTCGTGTTCAAGTCTATTAACGTTTGAAGTAAGTTTATCAATCATATATCGTGGTATCTATAGAAATGAATACAGTAGAATAAACAGAATATTGTAGATAATACGCATTATCTATTAGAAACCTTAGTCTTCGTGCAATTTAAATGAACGAATGATTATTATTCCGTTTATCAAAGGTCGCCATCTTTGAACCCACGTGGGTGGTTTTCCTCACGTTTTACAGGCCTTCTATCTACTTGGATTAAATACTCATTTAAGTTTAACGTAAAACATGCTTACAGATAATAATGAAATTATTGGTGGCTTTTAGTAACTTAAATGAATTATTTTTAATACAATATCTTATCGCTTTCATATTACGGTTATCAATATCTGAAATAAGTTTATAATCTACTGCCACAGAGGTCTTTTAATTGACTGACTATGAAATTCTCCAAATAAACCAATCAGAGTACATTTTTAAGAGTCAATAAGGTATTGAGGGCAGTAGCGACGCGGGTGTTCCCTCAATGTGAAATATGTGTCCGGCTGACTCCGGCTAACGAAGCTTCGTTCGGTTTACGGCCACCGTTAATAAGACCGAGCGTTCCACTTCGCTTCGTCTGTATTATATACTTATCCCCAATATTAGGTATACGGGATTTGTAAATATATTTATTATAATTTATTGGAAATATTTTTTGGTAACAGTGTTGAAAGAAGCTCATACTATTTATATTTTGCGTAAATTCACGTTTTGTGTTTCAGAGTTAGGTACTGTAATATGTTCCTTACCTACATTTAGTACCTAAATATGTCGACTAAGGCATATACCTAATTTTTTTGTCATTTGAATTATTTAATAACAAAATGAAATCTAATTTCGAGACTTAGTAGGTACCTACATCTACAATGTAAATATTTCAAAAAGATTTCTTCAAGGTGAAGGTTAAAGAAAAGTTTTTTTACTAAAATCTGAGTTACGAGACGATAATCGCTAACAGTAAATAGCATTGTTTGGAATGAAACTGTTACTTAAAATTCAAGGAGAAGAACGGTATAAATTATAGGTAATGTAGTAGGTCTTAAAAAAATTAAAGAACTGATCATCTACTTCTGTTTTTAAGGTACTTATAGGTATAAAGAGAATCACACTCAAAAAGAGAGAAAGAAAAACATTGTAGAAGTATGAATTTTATTAATAAATTAATAACAATATTAAGGTAAAACTTATGACCGTATAAATTAAACAAAAATAATTTTAATGAATTTTAGTTATTTCTATAACTACCTCTCTCTATACCTAATACGTAAAAAAATCTGCAGCTTTTCTTTAACAATTTTTACTTGCTAACCAATTCTCTTATTAGTTCTACTGAATATTGGTAGATAATTAAATTTCCCTATACCCATAATCACAAACACATCCGAATAACAAAGCATAAACCGGAAAATGTACCGGTTGTTTTATGTTTTTATTAGACGCCAATACACGGAGTATTGGGGGTGTCTAATTGTGTCTTGTTTGTAAATTGTACAATTCAATTTAATACGATATTTCGGCCAGATTTTTATGAGTTTCCTTACAAGAGGGGTGTAAGTGAAAACACGACCGGAAGCGGGGAAATCCATGCAATAACAATAACTCATACGGTTTCGCCCACCCCCCGCTAGATGGCGCGCCGTGGACATAAGTAATCCATTTATTCTCGGGGCGCACTTTATGTAGCAAACTCTTAAGTAGCGCTATTATATTGTTTTATATTAATACTCATACTTAGTTAAATATTGTTTGTACGTGGTCTTAAATATGTCTGAAAGATTATCTGAGTTAAGACTTTTGTTTTATAAACATGGTTTGTATTCGATTCTTTTTATTTTTTTTTGAACGTTTTAGAGCGTTCTTTGTATTAGGTATTTCATAAGTAGGTAACAACTAGGTAGAGGTTCACGTAAATATTTGAATAATCATTTTACATGTTTTATTAGCAAAGAATCAACGTTTGAAGATCCTTTTATAGTTAAAAAATAATTATTATAAAACATCCTTGGTATATTACAAGACCCGCGTAATTTTTCCGTCTGAATAGAACATTTTGCCGACGGAAATATTTGAAGAATTCGTCGAGTCATTATCTGGCACGGAGCGCGCAATCCGCAAAGTTTCAACGCTGAGCGGAATTTTGCGGATGAATGTTTTAATTAGATTTTCTCGGGAATATTTTGTGTCTAATTGCCGCAGCTCTATAATATATGGAATACGGAGTTTAATTATCGGAGCATTTCTCTTTACTGCACAGGTAGTAATATTATATTCATGAGCCTACTCGGATGTTTTATTTGAACGTATATTTCTTTTGCTGCAACAATACAGTGGAAAAATGTTGGTAGATATAGACAAATTCATATTAATTTAATGAATAAACCGATTACAGTTTCATTCGATTTTTCTGTCTTATTAGATTTTCTGCAAGTGGCACAAATAAGGTACAAATAGTTTTCTGTCTTTATTTATCTATATCTGCTTCTATTTAATATCTGCTTCGGCTACCATTTGAGTCCAGGATCTCTTTTAGCAGGCACCTTAAGTAATTAAAAATACCACGAGGTCTACTTGTATAACCTTGAGATCGTATCATATTATTCCTTGTTGATTTATAAATTCACAATAAAATTACGCTTAGTACTTATTAATTCTTATATTGTACTTACTTACTTCATAAATTAAATGACTCGCACTTACATATGTTGAATGTATTCTGTTCTTCGGATATCTTTCTGAAACGTAAAATTGCATTTATTCCAATCTCACGAGCAAGTATCTTAAATTTAATTTTTAAACTTTGAATAACGTTCACGAAATTGATAAAACTAATCTCCCTCAGCAGCTAGATAACTCTCATAACTGAAATTGTAAGGCTGTACTTGCTTTACGGCCGTAACAAAGTTATATTGTAACTGAGTATGAACATGTACAAAGGTATTCTTAACTTTAACTTTATACTTGAGTGTCATTTAACCCAGAAAGTTGAGAGTGATTTGGAGAGGAAATAGGAGTAAGTATTCGACTTGAATGGAACAGTTCTTAGCTGATAGTATCGGGTAACAATGAAAGTTTTTATTAGCCAAGTTCCGTAACGTAGATTCGAACCGTGTCTGCTTTTCCAATTTGAGAAAAGGCAGCAGTAAAACCTCTTACGTAAACTAACTTCCTGATTTTATTCCTATTGTATATAGTTAGACACATAATGTTCGCTTAGGCTTAAGAAAACAATTGACGGTCATTGTTGGTAACATAAATGGACTGCTTAATTGTACCAAGAGCAGCTATCCCAAGGAGATTCACTGGGAAAGAAATGCATTAAAATAGTGTTCAGGTCTAACAAATATCATTAATATTTACAACATGTCAACCCCCCTTACATTGCGTTGTACATATTTCTAGGGTTTACAAATAGTGTCCGCGTGCGAAACAATCATTATTCATTTTATCAGACACTTATTGTAACTATAAATTATCTCTACTTAATTAAACAAAAGCTTTGTAATTTCACATGAATAGATTGTGTTGATAAAAACAGCATTATTATTTCTTTTTGTTAGGTAAATAATAAAGATAATTTTACCTATTATAAAAACAACTAGGTGCAGATAAAACAGATGTTAACACCATAATCAGTCATGTCAGTCTACCTATGTTATAGGTAGGTAGGTATAGAAATATGATAACCTGACCCTAATAATTACTACATAAACATGTCCTATTATCGTATTTTTAATAATTGCCTAATTCCATCCACCTTAACTAATTCTCCCAATAATTTTCTTGGACAATCAACAAAGCACTTTGTTTTCAGTAGTAACTTTTGTTTTTTTTATACCTAGCGATATTTTAGCTGAAAGAAAAATGTAGTATAAAACAATAATCATGAGGAATCTTTACAGGAAATTATAATATGTAGATATAATATCCTCCTTGACTTATCAAGGGATTATCTTAATAATCCCCATGCCTAAATAAATATAACTAATTACCATATTTTTCATTTAAACGGGTTTCGCATTTTTTAAATCACCTGTACGAAACCTGTCTGATATTGTTTACGATTTATCGACAGAAAATAATAGGAAACAATTTAAACATCATAGCTTATACGTCTGTAGTTAAAGTTAGTATGAATACTCTATATTATTTTTATATATTAAGTTTATCAGTGTAATAATTAGTTATATCTATTGCGATAGCATATTATTGATCGACTTTAATCGCCGCATATATCGTCGTGAGCAGAGTGCCTTCTGTTTGAATTTAAATTGCTACATTTTATAATAATGTCTTTTGAACACCGCCGCATTCGCCCTATCCCCTCGTTTCTTTTCACTCTTTTTATAATGTAATTTTCTTAAATCACCTCCTCTTGTACTGTTGGGCCCTCCGGCTGTCTATTAACATCCCAAAATTATATCTCCGTGAAGCAAAAAAAGAATTTCTGTTTTTATTTTTCCTTCTGGTAGACGGCCAGTTACGAAGGTAGCTTATTTATTTGCCGAAATCTTTATTTAATATTGTTTTGTAAGGCAAATGTTTTAAAAATTTATCATGGGAAGATTATTTTAATAATAACAAAAACATTTAGTCAGCTAAAAATCTATAAACTGTTATTCAATTAGTTATTTCTTACGTTGAAATTCGTGCGTGGCTGCCTGTGATGGAAAAAGTGACAAAAATTAAATTTTAATACACACCCACTTACTTAAATTATACTTAGCGGTTAAAGATCTTTTAAATTTCAGTAATATTATAAAGTGATAAATATTCGTCAAAATTATTTGTAAAAATTACTTGGTATATACCCAGAGATATAATTTTAATACTCCAATGGACTAAGGTGGTAGCAGGTTCCTATAAATTTGTTGTGCACTAAAAGATTAAACTCGCTATAAATCAATTAAAACTTTGTCAAGATATGTTGTTGGTCTTGGTTGTCCAATTAAAAAATCTTTTCACGTTGATTAAATGCGCTGGCGCATAAATAAATAAATGAAGATGGAGTCGCCGCGGCGCATTGGGGTCGTTCACCCCGAACATCTGTTCCTATATTTCAGTGCCGGAGTTATCATGCGCTTCCAATGTAAATATCTGTTCGCACTTAAACTTGACTGTTATCTCGTAATACGAATAAATTAGCTTATGGTTAGAGTCGCCTGATTCTCGAGTTATCAGTTGCATGAGAATCGAGTCAGTCAGACTATACTAAATTACATAGTTGAGTACAATATTATAGTTGACTATATATTATAGGAGAAAAACTGAATATAGGTATCCACTTCCCTTAAAACCACTATCATCATAAATTTCCTTATATTATTTTCGTGCTCGATACAAATATAAATTTACTAAATTTCCAAACGGTTATAGGTACTGAATGCTGATCCGTAATAAATATCGTTCTTAAAAGGATATATATGACATTGTGTAAAAAAGTTTACTTTATGCAGAAATTTATGTATTCTGCAGTTGGTTTTGCAATTTTTGAAAGGTGGCCAGAATGCAAATTTGCCAGCCGGCCATACTCGATGTAATAATAGGGAGTGATAATGAGCATAGGTAGGTGTCCGCCATCACTTTCCTTTGCACAGGAATGCTTTCTGATTGGCGCGTACGGCAACATGGTTGCCGCGTACTACGAGTCGTATTTATAAAAGGCGCGCGTTCCAACTTTGAACGAACTCGTTTTAATTTTCGAATTGCTGTTATTCCACGGCTCTTTATATTTGTACTTTATGTTGATAGTTATATGGTTCAATATTCACCATTTTTTATAATTTATCGATTTTTGTTCCGTACGTTCAGGTTTAGGTTTTGTTTTTAATCGGTGTCTGATGGTAGATGATGATGTGCCCATCGCTAGAGAAATATTTGAGACTAAATATGTAATTTGTTTGTATAAGTATCTATTTCAAAACATAAAATATAAATGTTTATGTATAGTAGATTTTATCTAACTAGAAAACGCCAAATCAAGTTATTTGTGCTTAAAATTATACGCAGAATAGTTGACCTCGCAGATGTTGTTCTGCAACTTAAAGTGTAACGGCCATGTCTATATTTATTTGACCCAAAATATCTTTATATGGCTTATTTATAAAAAAAACGTTTTTAATGTACTGAAAACCAATATCTTTGTAGTTTTTGGTAGGTCCTTATGTATTACCCTCGTATTAGCCATTACCCACCGTATGCGGATCGACATATTTTATAAATATGAATATTTAAGGCTAACAAAGAACTTTACCATGATAATAGATAGCTTACAGCCTTCCACAAGAATGTTGCTATTATGTACAAACATATTTTGTCAAGTGCGACTAGTAGTTCTAGAGACAGGCGGGTTTAAACAAACAAACTCTTCAGCTTCTAAGAGTCCGGGTGACCGCTAACTAACAGATATTTTTCTGTTCGTTTGACGTTTATATTAAAAATATATTTTTTATTTTTACTTCATATACCTAGAAATCTGTTGAGGGTTAGTTTATATGTTTATTCTTAGAATTAATAATATAGGTATCTAACCAACGGATTCAAATTATATACCTATGCAACCCGTTATTTATTACATTTTAATGATTACCATTAAAGGTCTATAGCAAAGACCTATTTTAGATATTTAACTGACCATCTCACCCCCGAATTAGCATAATTATTTAAGAGAATTGGTATCGAGTTTCACGGAGCCAGACGCTTATTTTCAACCAGAGAAGAAGCAAGATTTACGATCACTTTGCCGTTCAGCGATTCGGCACATTCAGTATCCACAAACATAACTGACAATCTTGTGTCTCGTAATTTTAACGAATCAACTTGATTCATTTCGCGGTGAACGTTATTTGAAGGATTTTGTATTGGCTGGTGTGTTTCTGCAGACTAGTCTGCTATAATAACGTTTCAAGGCATCTTCTACAATTTCTAAGTGTCTTTTAAAAATTTCTAATGTTATGTTGTAACAAATTACTCTTTTATTTAAATATCTGTAATAATAATTGATTATGAAAATGCAAATAAACATGTATTGCCCTAAATACTAATTCGTCACTGCTGTCGCTGAATATCTGTTTTGTGCCTTATACCTATAGGTGCCTACGTACCGATCTACTTAATTTTAGCTAAAATTATTTATATACTGTCTAAGAGACGTTCAAAGAATATATACCATTATTTTTTCATATAGGTAAGGGTATTTTATATGTTTTTAATAAGCTACTTACAGAATTGTGTCAGGGTTTTTGATTATTTTAATCAATGTGAAAATAACAACATGTTTAAGAGAATTTAAATCGTCGAAGATAATTTACTTAGACATATTAACTAATGTCTCCGTACCTAATGTAAGTATTGAAGACGCCTATTCTATTTAAGTTAGGTCCTAAAACAACTGTCTATTGACGTATTCGACTTCTCGACGACCGCTCTATCTGTTACTCGGCTCTAAAGTTTTATTGCCATAGTGATTCCGGCTGCGTAATTTCCCGCTTTCCCGCATTCCCTGATTTAGGCGGGTATTTATTAAATTGCTCGGGCAAGGGCGTAACTCCGAACGGACCACGGATTAAGCCCGACCGTACCTCCTAAATAAAGGCCTAATATGACTTGCGCTTGTAATAACACCCATGTGAATAGGTTAGGATAAAAGCTTAATTAAAAATTAAGTGTTGTAAATCTTAGAAATTTAGATTGCCTTACGTAGATAGACGGTTGTTCTTATTGTCATTTAAGACTACCTAAGCTAAAATATAAATTGTCTATGTGATCAGATAATTTTCTGTAATTTTATTTACTGTCTTTTAATTTAGTTATTAACGAATGTACCTATATTGAAAAGAAATATTGAGTTTTATTATATCAGTTACCTGCCTACATAGGTATATTATTATGAAACATAGGGGATATTGAACGCGCACCCAAAGGCTCGAACTTTGTCGACACGCCATCTTAAGTTGAAATGGACTCCTTAATTTACTCGGAGGTAGAGACGTAACAAAGAACGAAGGTAGATATTTCTTCTTAATTTCATATAACTTACCTACTATTTTATTTGTTTCAGAGATTCAAAGATTAATGATTTGTACTTTAAGTGTAGGCACCTAACTACTACACTTATGAAAAAGATACGTTTAAAAAGAAAATTTACTTTAGTATGCCTACGTAATATGGTTTTATCTCCGTCTATATACATAATTTTGAATTTAAACGTTATAGATTTGTACCTAATATAACTTGGCTATAAGTAGCTATAGGTAGGTATAATAATGACGCGAGTAAGGAAAGCTTCACAAATTAGAAAGGCTACAAAACGTCTGAAAAAAATAAGGACGGAGGAACAAAAGTGGCACTCAGCGTGACCCAATTTCACCAAGCAATTCATTCATATTCATACCCCCTTTCACCCTTTGTGCTGTGTTACGCAACTGATGCTTTGTCACCCTTTTTCTCCGATTTTATAATTATGCACGACTCCTCACCCTTTTGTCATTTACTTAAAAGAGCTAGAATCCGTCAATGTCAACATTCTTGCATAAATGTTAAGATTTTACGGCTGAGATACAATATGTAAATTTATGTTCCATTTCTACAAAAACACGTCGAAGAACTTTCATAATATGGCTTTACTATTCTTGAAATTGTCTGTTGTAAATTTTGATAAATATTGTTTGTTTTAAACATAATCTAATTCACATGAATTAAAGCAAAGTAAGCAAATTATAGTCAAGTTATAGCATTTGCCCATTGTTAAAGCCTAAACTCACACAAAAATGACTCCTTTGTTGTAATATTTTAATAACAAAACTCTTGTTATAAGTTGTTTTTATTTTTATACTTTATAAAATTGATATTTCTTACGATAGTATAATCACAAGAAAAATCCAAAGAGGCTCGAATCTCTAAGATTTTTTAGGAGGACATTTTTGTGGTATCTGTATAGAAATGATAAAAGTGCGCTGACTGTATAAAACGGCTGATTTACATACGAATGTTAATAACTTGCTTGGAAGGCGCTCGACCCAAAACTGGTTCTGGCGCTTGACTTCGGTTACTCAAGAAAACTTTGAGATAAGATAAATATGTAGGTGTAATATGGTATAAACATCGCTAGTGTCTACGTTACTACTTATAAATACCTACATCATTAATGATGTTCGTTTTCTTATAAACAATGCGGAAATAAAGTCTAAAACTCAACAAAAATTTGTATTCAAACGAAAATATTGCAAATTTAGTATAATCATATTACAATATATACAAAAGGTAAAAACGTAAGTTTAAATAAAATTCAGTCAAATAGTGTAAGGTTTCTAACAAATGTACATATGTAGGTACCTAATGTTTTTCTGAGCTAACTTTTTCTAGTTTCTTAAGTTTTATGTATGTATTATATACCTATATTAAGTATTGTATACACCTATGTATATAATAATTATAATCACGTTTAATAATAAGCGTAATAATAACTTTGTAGCGTACCTATAGGTACTAAGTATAGGTAGGTACCTATACAATATAAAAGTTTACATAGGTAGGTACATATTAGAACGTTTCGCTAAATCATGTCATGAGGACCCTCAAACTTCATGAATCCCAATGTTCTGGAAAATATAACAAGGCGATTTATATTCGGGAGCGGTTTGGGTCTCTCGTTTTTCTATCAGAGAAATCTGGCCGAGATGTGCGTGCACCATAAAATATAGAAAGGTAACCCTCGCTCTTATTGGAGATATTTGTAGAATTCCAAATTACTTAAAATACGCACCCAAATTGTTATGAAATCAGACCGATTCGATGTTATTCAATTATTTGTAACGTATTTTGTGATAGAACTTAAATCGTTTGCTTAATACAGACTATCAGTTATATGTGGTATTACCTAACTACTTTTGAACTATATTTCTTGATACGTACCTATCTATAGGATCTGTAATATTCTATACCATTTCAATTTTTATTTTGGTAAACAATTGTGAAAAACAGTGAGGAACTAGTAGTTAACATAGGTGACGCGTTGTAGACATATAGAATAATGACTTAGGTATTATGAGATTGTTAGCGAGCGTCTAATAAAATTAATTTCTCATTACTTATTATTTGGAGTTTCGTCACGGAAAACAGTTGCATCCTGCTAAAAGCAAGCAGCGAATGATAAGCAAGAGGGTGGGATCGAAATAATTTCTGTTAGCTGCGCGGGGCTCGCCCGAGACAAAAGGTTTGTGTTAAGGGACGCGTTATTTTTATACGCCACGACCGCTGAATAACAACACGACGAGCTTTTCTTCGTAAATATCTTAATAAAAGTCGGAATTGTGCGATTACATTCTGATCATGCGCCGTCTCGCTTCCTCTTTTACTAAAGCGTTGGGCTAAGTGATTTTGAAACGAGTGATTTATATTTATTTATGTTAACAAGATTTATATTTTATTTACCTCAGAGGATGTTCTTTGTTTTATTTACTTCCGAATTGAAACGTAGGTCGATACATATAGGTACCTACAATCGTTTATTTTAGAATTTCAGTTCATAGGCACGTTGTAAATATCTTTATTTTACCAAACTTTTTACATTCCCTTACATTTTGTGCATTCACTTCAAAGTTAATTAGAGTTTATAGAGCGTTCCTTCCAAATTCCGTTTTATTCTGACGCACGCTGAGACTTATTCATTGGAGGGGAGGCAGGCGGGGTGTTGCGGGGTCGTGGGAGGGGGTAGCCTGCCCGAAATAGCAAATAAATGAGACGAAAATGTAAATGTTGCGCTTCAAAGATGAAAAGCGCGCCGCTCGCTCGTTCTTGTTAAGCTCATCGCAAATGTACCAGAATTAGGAGCGCGGCTAAAATAATTTTCAGCCCAGATGTACCAAAACACCAAGTTTGGAGGAGAATTATAAATCTTTTTGTTTACCATCTTTACATTGCTGTAAATCATATAGGTAACAGAAAGCTTTAGCATTGTTACCTCGTAATGAATACCTGTTCATTATATCAATGCCGCTAACATTTGCTATTTAATCGGTTATAGTAAATTAGTTATTAATATTTGATTATTATCCATGTTTTATTGCAAATATTAATCAGTGTTTTATCGATCACGTCACTACGAAGCAAACAACATTAAAACCATTTTAAAGTCTTGATTTACACTTGTGATATTCAATAAAATGGACAAGGTTATTTGAGTTACAATATTTAATAACAGTAAATAGTGTAACTCGATGGTCAGTGATCAATTGTGTCAATTATGACGGTCTTTGTCATCAATATATTGGTCATGGACTGTTAATAAGTGAGAGAACTACCTATTTTATTCTTTCATAGAGCGATTTCATGTCTATAAGATAAGAAATATTTTATGTACTTACTACCTACCTACTTTAATGTTTGTTTATGTTCATGTTAATTTCAGTTTTTTTATTTAGTTTTTCCATTGCATAATTATTAAACACGAGATTCAACTGAAACTTCATGTAGCAACTAGTTTGCGTGACACTAATTGTAATTATTGTAATGGCAAGAGATATTTATGTACTTTATTACTATTACGAAACGATGCTAGAATAAAAAAATGACGTGCATATTAGTGTATTGAACTACCTAATAGGTAGGCACCTACATGTATAAAGGAATTTGAAAATTTAATTTATTTAAGCTATTAAAGAATACTATTGGGTATGATATTAGTATGTAAGCGTGTAATCATTGATGCTTTAAATATGTATGTACCTAGGCATATACAAAATATTTGAGTAATTTATACATCAAATACTTGTACTTACGAGTGTGTTGGTACGTATATAATTGCCACGCCTTATACGTAGCCACGTCGAGGAGAATGTCCGGATACTATACCAGAAATCGTCTCCTTTCTTGGAAGGTTGTTAATATGAGAAACACGTCTCGCGGGAAACAATAGCATCCATAACCGCGCAAATGAGCCCTTTGCTACGATATGCTCTTCACTTTGTCGTGTTACATCTCACAATAACTTAAGATGACGAAGGCAATGCAGGTATGTCACATAAGGCGGAAAAAATATAGTAATGACATGAGGAATGAATACAATGATATCCTACTGCTTAATTCTATTAAAATAAACCTCAGTGACGTTATTTAAAGTATCTACATACCTATACTCCCCTAGAATTGCGTCGGATAATAGGATAGTACAACTTTTTATATGCTTCATCTTCTATTAATCACATTTTGTGAATTACCTATTACATAATCACCTCATTAATGATCAAATAAATATGAGTCCAAAACAAACAAGACCGTACAAAAGCGTAAATAAAATTAATTAACTATTAAAGCTAACACAAATAACTTTTATGAAAATTATTTATTTAATTCTAACTGTTTCATTATAAAACAATTTAATGATGTAAACTCTTAATTCGAATGTTAGTACTGTCGATAGTCACTGTTAGTGCAGAGAGTAGGTATATTAGGTATATTTAGGCTACTTAGATCAATTAAGTCTAATACCTACTTTAACCCATCTTATATTATATACTCGTAGTAACTAGATACAATAGAAAGATCTTGCTTATATAAAATATATAATCTACTCTTCATTATACGAAGTCGCAAGACTTACATCAATATGTCTCAGTCAACGCATTATGTTTTCTGGAATAACTTTAATATAAGTACGAAAAATCTCGGCGACATATGTATGTCGCGTCGGATTATATTGAATCATTGCGGGCGGTCGTTCGCCCGCTCTCTTATTGCAATAGATCTCGTTGGATAAACATGTTATAGATAAAGTTGGGTGTATGCACATAGAAAACGTTGTGCTAATGTTTTATAATAATTACTGTGCTTATATATTGTGCCAAATTATTACATTAAAATTGAGAGATTGAAAACACTTTTGGAATAGCGTGATGAAATATTTTTTAAGATTTATCAACGAAATGTAAACTTTAAATTACGAACGAATATTTAAATACTTTTTTATTTGAGAAATTAGCAATAAACATACAATTTTATAGATATTATTCCCAAAATAGATATTAGAAATTATACCTAAGTTATAGATACCTATACCTAGATAAACTAAACACTAAAAGTTATGGCTATTTACGTCAGTACTTGCGTGTTAATATCGGGCTAAATTATGCCCAATATTAATTTAGAATTCATGAAGTAGGTAGGTACCTGCTTGTATATATGTAGAAAGATTTTATTCATATTAAATTGTGTAGGTAGTTATAAGTATATTTTTCTGGCATAGCTACCAAAATATGGGCAATATATTTCGATCATCCTTCTGTTGCCTCTACCTGGTCTGTAAAAAACTTGGTGACGATAAAAAGTGTGATGTTTCCTCACGTAGCATTCTGTGAGCAGCACGACACATAACTTAGTATAAATGTGGCTGCTCAAGCCAACTGGTTGTAGTTCCTTAAAAAAGTGTCTCTTCACTGAAATGTATGTTACCTATATGTTTTAATAAAATGCATATTATAATTCGCTATGTAAATAATGTTCTATACATTCGTGTGACGTATTGTTATCTAATGTTGCTACAGGAGCTGAGAAGGACCTCATATGATACGTAAAAACCATTCGTTTAATGTACTAAGCAGTCGCGCAGGCGTTATATAAGTTATGTGGGTAGTGTACTTATTAGTACGAACTCCTTTATCTCAATCAGGCGGTCTCATTACACGGATACGCTTACAGACGGAGGCGTGCTATCTTTGAGTGCATCGTGCAGTTGCATCGTCCATAACTGCCGTCGAGATCGCTGATTGCACTTCTGAGAAACTTATGCGCTGCACTGCCTTGGTTTTTGCATCCCTAACGAACCTAGTACTCGGTTATGTACTATAACCTGACAGTTACATTATGACGGTACCTACTTAATTGAAGTCATTTCATACTATTTAATCTATTCTTCTTTCATGAAAGAGATAGTGAATAAATAACTAAGTTTCGGAAATACATCTTTCGCTTTAAATTAAATTTTTAAGTAATTGGAGTTTCTCTATCCTATACACATGGAAGTTCCTTACATGACTACGCCTTGGAAAAAGAAATAATATGCGCCTCTTGTTTGAAATGATTACTTCGACGGCCCTGATGACCTCGATGAAAAGGTCAACGGGAATCACCGCATTCAAAGCGCTCAGAATCTATAGATTTACTCCATTTTTTCACTTAAAGTTACCAAATTTTCTAGTATACACCAACCTGTAGTATAAACCAGACTGGTAGGCGGTATTATAACCGTTGCTCTAAAATTAAATTTTACAAATTAATTCATTGTACATAAATTCGCCATATTGTACAACGGAATTCTGAGAATTCAACGTAATAAATTGAGTGGTACCCAAATCCGCTACCGATGCTGAATATTGTTTGTTTGAGGAAATGAATTAATTCGGCGAGTAAAAACGAGAGGAGGCTCGCAAATCCACTCCTGAATTCATCCGAACACCGTAAATATTTTATGGCCTGAAGAAAAAATACGCGGACAAATTACGGGGAAATATTGGAAGCATTTTTCAATCTTACCTACATGCCTTAAGTGGAACAGACGATAAAAATAAATTTAGCGCTTGTGGGCATTTATTGCTGAGATTTCTAGGGCTTTTATGCGCATTTTCATTTTCCCTTTTTGCTAATGGAGTTGCCTCGTCAGCTTTCACCCTATTCTGTAAACGGGGCTTTACTGCCCGATATGGTTACACACATCTACTCAATGAGACACGAAAAGCTTAAGGTTAATAATAAAAACTAATTTAAGTATAGGTATAGTTTAACAATTATTTATTTCGAAGACCAAATTTTTATGTTGATTACATGCAGCGCTATATTTAAGATCCTATTCTGATTAGTTAAGAATTAACTTCATGGTAATACAAACATTTATAAGTGAATATGACGTTATTGTCAAGAACGATCAGGCAGGGTAATATGATCACAATATATAAAAGATTTTATTACATACTTGAGTCGAGGTATACCTATAGGTATATTACTTTATAACATTTTAGTAAATTTAATACAAGGAACAATTGTTTCACGGTTAAGTTCGTTACAAAGTAACGAACAAAGAAAATAGTTTCATGTAATGTTTTACCAACCTACGGCTGACATTAAATACTTTATTTTATATCATTTGGACCAACGACTTGTTCATAAGGAAGGCACAAAAAAGGAAGTCTTGTGCGTTTATTGTTTTGTAGTAAAACCACAAAACTATGAAAGCTTGTAAATATTTTATGAAACAAAGTACCTAAGTAGTGGGTGGGCATCAATGAAGAGGTCTTAAGTCCTTGCTAGTTAAGAGTTAGCAAGTGTATGGCGATTGAATTAAGAAACAGATTTACCTATCCTACATGTAGTTAAAAAATATGATTAAAAACCTGAATGTCTCTATCACTGCTATATATGTATGTAGTTTTATTATTATTAGGATAGTAGCCTCGGTGAAGTCTTTGATATTACTACTATATTCACGGGTGTCCACTTTTTATCTGAGAGCTGCTCGTTTGTCAGCTAAAAAAGGACGAAGTTAACTCATAAATAAGTATAAGTCACATAAATTGGATTTTACAGAACTCAATAACCTCCAATAAGATAGACTTGGTGCCTTTACGGTAGTCGATAAGGATTAAGACGGGATTGACTTAAAGAATTAAATCCACGGACAAATGATGTCTACACGTTAGCTAAAAATATATTATTATTAGCTTCTAATAATAAGTTATTAATTGTTACAGAAGTACTGCCGGTAAGGTTCGGACGTGGCGTCCCTCGCGGTCGACCTTACTAACAGGTGAGGCGGCGTCGCCACACAGACCATGATACTAAGGTTTGAATTGAACTTTATTTTTATTCTACTCATCATCATTGCCTTTAAATCATTGTCATCAAGGCTTAGCTTATCACGCTTAAGACATTAGATTATATATTTTATAATTAAAAACAAAATATATGAACAACATTATCTTACAATCAAAGGTCTAAAAGAAATTTTAAAATTCTTCTTGAACTAAGGTAAAGCTGGATATTAATATTTAATTTAAATTGTTTATATTTTTTCACGCTTTCTCTTGTGTGTGTCTTTAAATCAAGAGTGAATATTGCTTTGAACTTAATGCGCTTGACCACAACTTATTTTAGGACAACATTACCATTTACCATCAAGTATATAGCCAAGCATTTACTTATAATTTTCAAACGGATGTGGAAGTACACATATGGTAAATCAAATAAATTGTCAAAGTAAAAACCTATTGAAACCTAACTAAAGTAAAAAACTATTTAACAGTTTTTTGTCTGCAATAAAAATAACCATAATTTAAATTCGGAAACAGAGTGATGCGTGTTCATATTTTACTTTGCGGAACTCGGTCCTGTTTCACGTAGCACACGCTAAAATACTTTTTATAGCACATGAAAACTTGTAAAAGTTTGTGTGTCTCGACACTCGGTCTTTCCCACGTTCTTACAAGTTTACCTGCGTAAAGAGGAATGTTAAGCGGTCAGATACGAACGACGTTTAGGTACCTAAACCTGCATAATGTGCATTCACGACAACGTGCCTCCTTTGTCAAATTTCACGCAACCACGAACGCGTTTGCATTTTATTGCATTAACCCTCGTGTCCTTTGTAGATGTGACCCTTCTATGGACAAATATCATGTAATTTGAATTCGCACATCTTTATGTTTTCTATTGTAGGTATACTTATACGGTTAATCTGTTCATATATATTCGTCTGAGAAATAACTAGGTATTGATTTCATATTCGTATTCGGAACTGTTCTGATTTAAAACAACATGGTTTTATATCTTTTTCTAACCTTTAATTACCAAATTCTCCTTATAGTTAATGTTCTCAATCTCGTCATTTACGTTTTTAATAATATAAAATAAGTCGCGCTTTATTAATGTAGTGTTTTAACGTTGCCGCCCGTGAAATTAAATCCGTTGGCTTAATTTATCGCCCGACAAAATCACGACGAGGAACAAAGTTGCAATTAACATGTCCACCTCGATGTTTTAATTTTGTTCCGTCTTGAAACGTATTTTATGAATATTATATTAAGAAACTGGTTTGACAATGATTTTCTGATACTATAAGCCATTTTTCATATTCATTGTGTATGTAAATGTATCTATATAGGTACAATAGTAATGCTGTTAAATAATAAATTAACGACAAAAAGTATTATTATAAACGCAATATTACTCAAGTTTTCTACGTGTTGCTTCACATAAAAAGATCATACGTTTTACTTACTTCATTGAAATTATTACGATCATCTATAAAAAAAATGGTTTTACTTTTAAATCACATAAGAATCCTGGTATCCAAATAAAAATTAAACCGATACTGTTTTACCAATTTTATGAACCAAATCAATACAGTGCAACTAAACAGTCAACGATGAGTAAAGATTCTTAACATAAAGATTTCCATTTATTATTACATGGAAGTTTATTTTCCTACAGCGCAGAAAACCTATGCAAATGATTTCGTTTGATTTAATGCTAGCAATAAATGAATGTTAAGCTCTGATTTTCTGCGCTGAGTATAGCGTATTTACGATACGAGTAACTGTTAAGTCCCTTTGCTATTTACTCGGTTCACCGCAGTCCTTCATATTTATCGTCCGTCGTTTGAGCGAAATTCGCAAGACGCATGAAACGTTTTCACGCAAACGCAAGCGGTAGACATTCTAATTCATCGATCGACAGTTCTATCGTCAACTCGATCTATTCCGGGCTGAGGAACGAATCACAATATGTGTCCTTGACGATAACATCGAGCCTATGAGAATGAATCGAATACTGAATAACAAGGACCACCAAGCGATCAATAGTTCGTATGTGGAACATGCGAGTCGTTCAAATCAGTACGCATACGTTGCTTTCGATGGTAAATTTCAATTTTGTTACTGTTATCGATAACACTGCGATACACGCAAATTGAAAATGTAATTGGATAAATACAAGTATAATATTGCATGGAATATTACGTTATTTTTAAATCTATGTGTACGATGAAGTTACCATACATTTTGTGTAGTTAGTCAAGTTGCGCATTTAATAAGGGTGTCTGACCGGTCGTTGACTTTAATGCATGTTAAATTTATCATTGTCTTCAAATCCATTTGATCTTTGAACTGATTGTATCTATTAATTCGTTTCTATTAAATAATACGTTTATAGAAACAGAGAGGTATCTCTAATTTCAATAGGTACTTACCTATCTTGTAGTGTGTGTAACGACAATAAATAAATAAAAAATCTTGAGTTTCAATTTAGATAAAAACTACGTACCTATCTACTTAATATAACGAAAGTGTATGAAGACCCCATAAATAGTCTCGCTACTTTTACGATTTTGTATCTACTTATTTGCTGAATTTGCATAAAAAGGTTTGATATCACAATACATGCAAAACAAGTAGGACTAGTTTCTCGAATGTGTTTGATAAAATAAAGAGAAATAACCACCCATTTCGCTTCATTTGCTTATCGTTCCTATAAAACATCGCATAATCCAAGGATATCTTTATTAGTTTGGCACTAACTTTTGCCGTTGACTTTGTGTATTAAAATATCAATTAGGTATAACTATTTACAATTAGATACTAATGTAGTTAAGTATTTTATAGAGGATTGTTCACATAAGTAACCTCGGATTATCTGAGACGTTCTGAACTTGGTCAAAGTGTTTGGATATGACTGTAATTCCTTTTAGTCTTTTAATAATAATGAAACAGTTCAAGACATGGATATTTTGGACGAATCTTTAAGTAGGCTTTGTTTTCAATATTGAACCTAAAACATAGTTTAGAATTAATGCAGAAGGCATTTCTACTAGACGGACTTTAATTATATTAAGCATAGGTATGTCTCGGGTATAATGTCTGAAGTAAGTACCTATATAATATTCTTTCGAGTACGAGTTGGTACCAATTATGGCTTACGTTTCTCAAATGAGAACGATTGCGGGTTAGAGAGCTGAGAGATAAACCTTGGGCTCAGCGGGACTATGGATTGTGACACTGATTATGTAACATACTCTTAAAGTTTTAAGTGTAAAACTTGTATATTACGATCAGACTCATTTTAACTACATTATCCCTTTAAAGTTATTATATTCTTTAGACGTCAAAATGCAGACCGAATCGCTGGCGCACCTTATTGCTACGTCGCGGATAGAATTGCAAATAACCTTGATGTATGTACTGGATCGGAGTCTGTTATCATTACCTATATATCTATATATTTCTTTAAGATACGTAGTTGTTTTGACGTTGGACAATCGCTGGCGAACCGTTGCTAAGTCGCAGTTAGAATTGCAAATGAATCGGCCGTTTACTCTCGTGTCGTAAACCCTGGGATATGATCCAGTCAGTTTTCGCGCCATTAAACTCT
>DWJN01000206.1:0-28459 GCA_018248895.1 Carystus phorcus
CCCCCTGCCCATCACGCAGTCCTACTCAAAGTAACTGAGCATTTCCACTGCAATATGCAATCAACAAGAAATAAAAATGACTTTCTTTCTTTCTGATTTCTTTTTTTCTTAGGTGACGACAATTTAGTGATGGGTTTGGTGTTGCTAATGTCCTCGTCTGCTTACACCATCTACCATCAGGTAGCCACTATCAGCTCGTTTGCTCTGTTTTCGGTTAGTTACATAAAAAAAACCTCTTTTTCCAGACATAAAAACGGTATAAAAGTATACTCACATAGAAAAATTACAAGAACAAATCTTTTTTAAAGATATTAAAAAGGAAATTAGGCAGATTTGGATTAATAATATAATTTTAGGATAACCTGCTGAATAACGGACCTTAGACCATAGATCCCATCAGAAAGATCATTAACCCAAGTGATGATAAAGTTCTTTAGCAGCTTACTAATTCGAATCCAAGAATAAAGAGACGTTTAACAAGACATTGGCCTGCGTTTATGATAGCCCTTGCAATAAAATGTCGATACTCAGTTACTGGTCATTATTTGGGCCTTCCAGTGAACAATTGGTTTCAGAGCTCTTGGTTAATGCATCGATGACGACCTCTCCCCAATGTCCATGCGAGGACTTACCATCAGACCGGAAGGAGAAAAAATAAAGTTTGTTCATATAGTCAAAGTAAATACGTAGAAGTGACATTGTATGCACAATATTGTGGACCGTGAAGGTCGGTTATATGCACTATGAAAGGCATGTCTATCATATTTTATACGATTGGCAATCACGAACAGTTTGAATGAATGTTTTCAGGAGTACTGTCTCACCGTCAGCGTAAAAACGAATCGCGATCAATTTGTGTGATGGGATTTTGTAAATGTTGAGATAAGAAAATATTGCAATACAAAAAATGAACGATAAATCTTTCATCTTCAACTACTACTTAAGAACATCATTAACGTAAACGAAATCAATGAAATAGATATGATCAGATAACTCATACACTGAAATAGGTTCAAAGGACAAACCAACTCGAATATAAAGAGAATGATCAAAATCAGTACATGCAGTAAAAGTTATAAGGTAACACATATAAAACAATCACATTGAGAACCTTCTCCTTTTTTGAAATCGGTTATGACATGAACAGAAGAGAGACATGAGCAGATAGTAAGTTCTGAGATAAAGTGAGACGATATGAATGAAACCATTTTAGATTCCAGAAGATATATTTCTACAATTTTTGAGTGAATAATTTTGTCAAGTTAAAATTGTATTTGTTAATTATAAAAATGTATTTCAAAATATTGTAGACAAATATTATATCAGTAGAATTCAGAAAGTTTTTATAATAAGTTTCCAGCTTTATGCATATTCGAGAATTATCTTTGTTCATCCATATTAAAAGAAAACCTGTTTGCCTTGTGTGATACAGATGTTGCACGGCTGTGATGTTTGCGTAAATAAACATTTAAATTGCTTAAATTTATTTCTAATATAATTAAATCGAAAGTAAAATTCCCGCATAACTATTGAATGGAACTGAATCTTCAAAATCAGCAATGCCTCCCAATTTTCGCGGATTAAGTTGGGTCGCCCCACCTCAACTATTGACTTCGGATTCATTATCAGTCTTAATTTTTTTCAAATAGATATTCATGCAATTTAAATCATCAAAAAACTTATGAGCATTAAATGAATATAGCGCCATCTGAGGCTTATTTTATGAAGAATACAGTAAGGAATCTTTAGAGTCATTCTCTTTAATAGTTAATACACATCTGGGAACGTACCAGAATGCCACGCTCGAGCTCCAACCAAACCTATTGAACGAATATTGAGGTGTCAGAGATCTATGAGTTGGACGACTGCCCAGTAGAAGTGCTGGGAGCTAGCACGTTCGTGAAACAAAAATAAAGGATCGTAGCTAGTTGAAGATTACTTGGAATTTCACATTATACTTCCATACTCACTCTTATTAAACCCTATGTAATTTATTCTTTGAGAAATGGATACAGTTATAAATATATCATTTATAGGTTTCAATTACATATTAACGCTAAAGCTTCAAGTTTGGTGAAGGTGAATGGAAAGGCTGGAATGGGAAGTCTACGAAGGACCTTTCACAATCAGATAGAAGACCTCGTGAAGAAAGGTCAGGTGAGAAGTTCCCTTAACCGGCGAGCATGTATGAAAAGAGCGATGAAAGTTGATGAAGCCAGAGAAGTATGTCAGAATCGTAGCAAATGGAAAAAAGGAGTATTTATATGTATGTAGGTATGTATGCTATACACTTATAGAAAAACACTTGGATTTGTGGTGATCACTCACCTATGTTGCCAAGAACAAGACACACACCCAGACCGAGAATAGAAACTTACACTCGTCATTCAAATTTCTGCTTCACAGGAAATCTAACCCAGGACCCTTTGAACATCGGCCTGGCATACTGACTATTACGCCACACGGGTCGTCATTCATGTATCTGTAAAAATTGAGTCTTTAAAAATTGAGTGAATGGGTTATAAGTGAGTCGCCAAGCAGTCGTACGTAGTTACCCGTCGTCAGTGAAGCAACTCGAAACAATGGCAGTAATTTCGCGTCGCTTTTACTGTCGTACGAGTGGTGACGGTAACATTGCGGATGGTCATGGTTGGCGAGTCACGTTTTGCACATATAATTTTTATTGCACTAAGTATTCACACAGGATTCCGCTACTCAAGAGCATTGCATAAGGGCTACAGTCGCGTGAACGCAGCGCGTAAACAAAATACTAAAATACGAGTCACCTCTACCAGTTATTCTTCTTAATCTTTCTAATTATTAGTTTTTCTCACGTAAACAATAAACGTTCGTCCTTTAGCGAAGTTATTGTGTGCACTGAAAATAAATTACCCGCGTGATTAAATACTTTGTTTACTGTTTACTTTTTATGGTCTGATGGTAAAAGTAACCGGGACGGAGCTACTATAATAACTCCTGGTAAAAACTGAAAATAACATTTCGCATCTGCAACGCATTCTACATCTAGCTCGATGACATTAATATACTTAAAAGTCTAAAATCCGAATAAATATTGACGTTCACGTATTTGTTTAAAAGATGAAATATGCTTTATATAAAACTAGACGACACAGCAAACTTTGTTTTGCCATATAAATTATTATTTTAGAACTACTTTGATAAACATAACAAAGCTACATATGCTGTCGCAGACTTTTATTTAGATCTTTTTGAGGGGAACATAGTAATACATGATGTTTGAGTAACTTTCACCGTTTACTCAGCGCATGCAAAGGAAGCTCAAAATTTTGCCGTTTTCGCAATATTTTTTATTGCTGCACTTCTCCTATTTATCTTAGCGTGATGTTATATAGCATAGCCTCCGCCATAAATGGACTACCGTATATTAACAGAATTTTTCAAATCGGTTGAGTAGTTCCTGAGATTGGCCCGTTCAAACAATCAATCAATCAAACAAACAAATAAACTCTTTAGGTTTATATTATTACTATAGATTAATCAAAACCGTATGGCAAGTAAAGAGTGGTAAGTTTTCCCTACTTTTCCAACGTCTGGTTGGCAGTGCCTCCCACACGACGAGGTACCACACAAAGGCGTGGTCGATGATCGTAAAACGGTCACATTAAACGCACGGCGAAGGTACTATAAATGTCTGCACGGTCCGTTCATGGGAAGGAACGAAACAACGTTCTAACACTGTATTTCGACTGATAACAGATGAATAATTATAATGAAGATTAAAAGGAATTATTTCGCTTAATTTTCTTTGTCGGATTGCTCAATATTCATTTCAGCACTTGTCTATTGGTGGACTTAATTATGATCGGGAATATCATTTATATAATAACAATGTGTATCTGTATATATTTGTATTATACTAGCAGAGCCACGCGTTACTGTGACTACGGTTTACATACTTAATTTAGCAGACTAATTATCTTATACCGCCATCTGTTGCAAACTTATGGAACTAATAATTAGTAATAAAATAATATTGCGACTTTAAATTGAGATATAAGCTATCCTATCTTTTAAGTTGGATCAACCTGGACACAGTGTACTAAATTTGATTAAAATCGGTTAAGTAGTTTAGGAGTCCATCGTGGACAAACATCGTGACACGTAATTTATATATATTAAGATTATATCTATAGTACTGTATTAAACTCAAAGTCAAACTCAAATCATTTATTTCATTTAGTTATTTAAATACACTTATGAACTTTAGATATTTTTCAGCTACTACCGCTTCGATAAGGTGCCATTAAAAGAGGAGAAGAAACGGTGAAAAAAACTTCCCAGCACATCTTTTAAACAATACTTACACTAATTACAGTTATAAAAAAATTTAACAACAAACTTGTGTAACAATAAACTTTCCTTCAAATCTACCACCGTTTTGTCATACCGTTCTTCATGTATATCGGTTTATGATGGTAAGCTAGCAGAGAATGCAGTAACCATTAAATTAGTCAATTGTATTATGGTTTTTAAAGTATACATAAACGTATAACACAAAAGAACAACAGTAAAACGCCAAATTATTTTAAAGTGAATAAAAAAAAGAGGTCTTCAATTCGTGTATATTTTTGATATGTTAGATAATAACTTTTTACTGTACCGATTTGGATGATGTTTTTTATTGGAAAGCTGATTTGAGCGACATCTGACGAGTAGTTTATGAGTTATCCCTAATAATGCTCAATTACTTGATGCGTATGACTTCAAAATCAGCATATTTAATACCGTTTTTAATTAATGTAGGTTTTTCCGTTTATCCAAAAGCGATAATAGACTACATAATTAAACTTAAACTATAATTCTTGACTCAAGACATAAGGATGATATTAACGATCTAATCATTCATCTCCTGAGTGTTGAGGAGAGACCCGTGCTCAGTAGTGGGTCATTAATGGGTTGATGTTTTGAAGGCGATCATTCATAGAAACTTAAATAGAATTATCTATTTTATTACCACTTTTAATATATTTAAAAGAGGAAGGTCGGATACAAAGTATCAACAGTCATTTCTTCGTTGCCAGAAGATGGCTACACTAGGAGACTACATCTGGACCAAGTATGAATCTGATACAGCAGCTACGAGAGAAACTTCAGCTAACCTCCAACCTCAACCGTGGCTCCATTTATCTTAACTGAAGTTATCTTTTTAAAAGCCGAATATACCGTCGCGTACAAATCAACTTAAACGCCAATTTAACTCTTAATTTCCGTCCATATAAGAGTTTGAATTGCGTAATACATTACTAGATATAGCCAGAACCGGTTCCACTATTCAGCTATAATACTAAACTGACAACCATATAAGAAAAACCGTAAAACTCAAGTTTTGGAAAGCAAGCTAGGGCTTACGACATCGACCCAACGTGATAGGCATTGGGAATGCATTTCTATACCATTTAAGCAGATCCAGTCGTATCCAACATGGAGAATACATCCAAGCGATTAAAATATAAGTGTATGTACTAACCAGTTTTTACTTGACTGCCACTATGTACTGCTAGGCAACCTAAATATACGTTTCTATGAACCTCTACTGATGGATGACAGCTGACCGATTACATCGTACGCCTATCGATGTATTGTAACCATTGCTTGTTAGATTAACACGATTCAACGTTTGGTATGAACTGAAGTTTCAATGTACAGCGTTGAATGGAGGATGTAGCTATTGGTAAATAGAACACGGTTTTGTTGGTAGACGGTCGGGCAGTAGATCTCTGTTCGGTTGTTGCTAGGCGCGCGGTGCCAGTCGTGAGTGCAGTGCCCGCGCTAGGGATGTGCGTTAGTCGTAATATCGACATCGATGAGTGGATATGATGAAACGAATAGAAGGAACTCCTATTTCCATAAAATTAAATGTTTATTAAATAAATGTTTATTAATTGAACTCATTACATATACGTGGGTCATAGGAGTGACCCCTGCACTATCATAACCGTATCATAGGGGTCAGTGCCTTCCCTAACAAAACAGTATTTACGACTAATGAAGAAGAATGATATAAAACTAAGTAAATATCTCTATCTGTCTGTTTATGGGGTAAGTTCTTTTGACTCATGGCAATTACTAAATTGCCATTTGTTATTCTGCGATGAAAGATTCTTTTCCCAGAATGAAAAGCATCCATGAATAAGTAACAAATATTTTATGTATAATCCTAAATATGTTTAGTGCTTTCCACTGGATGTTCAAACTGACAAAATTTTGTAGTATTATTAGAACTATTATCAAAAAAACTGTTGAGTAATTTTTCCCCAGACGTAAAAGTCAATACTGAGCAATTATTTAAAATCATTATGTATGTTGTAGCTTAGTCCGTAATAATTATTTATTTCATTATTTTATTGGTATTTTGTACTTAGATTACAAGTAACAGATTAAAAAGTACGTACTGTAAACATATTTAAGTAGTATTACATTATAACTTATGAAATAAAACTTGTACTGTACAAGTTTGTTTGTTTAATATTTTATTTTAATTATCTCAAACGACAAGCAAAGGTATCTGTAATCACAATCTACATCAAAAAGGGCCGTGTAGCGCGAACGTGCATGGACAGCCTAACTAACTTTAGAAATTAAATAGACAACAATCAAGCAAATTATTATTTCCTATGCAAACCTTGCTCAATCTACTTACGGTAACGTATTTCGACATTTTGCGTTTCGACATCTCACCCGCACACCACTATCTATTATAGCACAGAACGCACACCGGCACAAATCGCATTGGATACTATTCTAGCTAACTTACACATGCAGCAAGGTGAACAATCTTCGAACCAAATCGAACCTTACTCCTTTACGTTAAGGCGGTTACATTGTTTATGTAACGGCACACAACATTGTCAGTTTTTGCGAATGCTACAGTAGTGAGCGTAGAGTCATCGACCCGTATCTCAGGAACCTACCCCAATGCGAAAAATATAAGTGTTCGTTACTAAGTGGCTAAGCGGCGGCGCACATCGCTGTTGCAATACGATGCTCGGCTCACGGTTTTGTTTCCAACTGGATATTACGTCACTGACCGTTTGCAACTTTGTAGCGACATCTCGTGGGCCGTTCCGGTCGCGATTCTAAATTTAAAATCGGTTTGGAACCGTCCAATAACTGTCGTGCTCCCTTTGAATTGATGTTGCCGTGTGTCGAATTGTTTTAGGTGTTATTGGATTTTTCTTACGTTTTTGTATACAACGGGCAAAGAAGCAGATGAGATGTGTGATGGTAGTGTCACCATTGTCCATGAATGTCAGTAATACCATAGACATTGATGAGTTACCGGCCTGGATATAGGAGAGTAGAATGGAAACGTATTCACGTCATTTATGAAAAATATGTAGGTACTTACATAACGATCATAATAATCATGCCACACACTCATAGCCCCACACTTATAATTCCCTGTGTCGTGGATACCATGGACGATAACCAAAGACACACACACACACAGAGAGAGAGAGAGAGAGAGAGAGAGAGAGACAGACCAAGTACATAAATTTAGTCTTATTCATTCTGCTTCGCTGGGAATCAAACCTAGATCCCTTTGAAAAGCGATCCGGTATGAGGACCATTACGCTACACGGGTCGGCAAATGTATATAATTAAGACAATATTTATATTTTTAAGGTGAAACCGATTCAGTTGTAAATTATTGTTTGTTAGTTAGTAAAATAAATAATTACTTATTACAGCTTTGGAAGACGTCAGCTTGGATATTTCAAATTGTTTTTTGTAACAGTGTAACGTGTTTGTTTTTTACTTACCATCTTAATGGTAATTAGACGTTAATTTCATACAACAGAATAAACGGCGAGCGGGCGATAAACTGTCGGCTCCGGGCCACAGTTCAAGAGCGTATTACTTGAAATTTATTACGATACAATGTTGTAAATATAGGAACATGCAACACCGACAGACAGCTCATGAGCTGTGTGGAGTCATGACTCCAGAGGGCTCTGCTTTAGGTCCTGCGTTCGATTCTCGGGCATATATTTAGACAGCTAACTCTATAGCTTTAGGACTTGGTTTCGATTCTCGAAACAGAGTGACAGTCTGACACTACGAGGAGAATCTTTTTCTAAGGGTGGGGTTTGTCAAAAAATCTCAAGGTCTTCTTAAATTCTGCTTATAGTGCTCCCTGTTAATCAACTGAAGTAGGTACAAGGATGCTCGCCATGTCCTTCCGTACGCAGGGTCGATCATATCCTGGCCATCATCATCATCTACCATCATGTCTCTCATTCATTTACTGTTGCCGTTTCTTGAATCAATGTTAATGCGCTTTTAAAAAATGTTGGTAGAATAAAAAAATGACGTGCATAAATGTATTGGAAAATACCTACATACCTACATAATTCTGAATTTGAATTCTAGAATCAACCGTTAAGTAGTGTTCACGTTTAGTTATAGTTTTGTAAAAAGGTTGACTCCTATCGCCTTTATCACCCTGGTTTCCCGGCATGGGATTTTGGTCAGCATTCTAGAATAATAATACAGCTAAAAAATTTAATATTTTTCAAAGATCCCTTGTTGGATATCAAATGAAAGAGCTTAATTGGCTTTCCGAATATGTTTGTCAACCTTGGCCGATGTTTGTGTAAAAGGATTTTACTAATTAAAGTCATCATCTCCCTGTCCTTATCCCATTACTTGGGGTCGGCGCAGTATCTTCGGCCTTCCTCTACCCTTATATCCAATTAAAGTAATTTAGAAATTAAACCATGTAAATTAGGTTACACAATTTTTTATCCTACTAACAGCATGATATTAGTTATTTTACTAGTTACAGTTTAGACATTAAACAGTCCCCGTGTTCCGCAAGGTACCCGATATTACTTTCTAAGTAATACTTGACCAATAAATATCGTAACGCGACCACAAAAAGGTTATAAAACATTATCCAAAGGGATATAATGACTGCACATTAATTTTTATGATCGTACGAGTAACTCCGGCGAAATTATTATGCCGATAGAAATATGAGGTACCGTCGGCGACGGAATATGGTCGATAGAATTAGTTAGTAAAGGTACAGTCGTGAGTTCTCTTAACATCAGAAATGGCAGGTTACAATCGGGTTTTTATTTCTTAATAGAGGAGACTTCCATCCTCAGTCAATAGAATTGATAGAAGAAGAATATTTGCGTAGATACTTAACAGTGAAGTAGGCAAATCGACTCTTCAAAAAAAGCGAAGGATTACACACAGTTTAGGTTATGGGTAATGCCACAAAATCTAAACTAAAAAAATAAACACCACACGATTGTATGTCCTGGTCGAGATTCAAACCTGGGAGTCTTTGCTTCGTAGGAAGATTCATCCTGGCGAGAAAATAATATTTTAAGCTTTTTGTTTTTTATGCCGCTAATTGAATTTACGTATATCAAATTTTATTTGAATTTCGTAAAGATTTTTGATTCAAAGCCCATTGACAGTAACGTCAAATCAAATTATACATAATTACCTACTCATAGCGAGATAAATAAAAGCTGGTCACACCACGCATTTGAAGACATTTATATAACAGTGATAGTGTGAGTGGATTCGACGCGGCGACGTAGGAAAGCTGCGACCACAGCCAATGAATTTATTTGCGGTTGGCTTTGAAAGTGACAAGGGCAGGTATATTCAATGGTTGGTGGTTACTCGCTCAGCCATGGGAAACGAGATCGACTTACAAGCAAAATGATTAGATACCGCATACAACAGTACCAAGTAATCTGGCACTAAACTTTACTACAAACCTCAGAGTAGTCTTTAGCCTAAAACTCATGGTTTTATTGCCTCTTGTCTTAACGCGACTGATATCCTGATTGCTGTAGATGAGGATAGTCTACAGATATCTGCTCGTTGTCCATTAATACCTTAGAAAAGCTGATAACCGAATGATGTTTATTTCAAATTAATATGAAGGTTCGTGTCTGCAGTCATATTAGCTGCAGGGTTGTAAAATGTCCCAATCTCATACAAAGGATGTAATCTCTCTATACTCTTCTGCATATCATTTTGAGCTTCAATGTTCTACAAGAGATGTGGAATCTGCAGCATTTTGCCAGTGTGACGGGATACGTTTACCTTTCGCGTCGTGTGTCGCTTTAGTCCAGAAAAGTGAGTCACGACTAAAGATAAGATACCGATCACCAAGTCCGTTAAACCCAACTAATTTACGCGAAGGCAGCCTTAGAACTATATCGTCAGCATGTTGGTGACAGAAATGGAACGGTTAATTTGTATAGCCCAACTAGCTCCTCAGTAAATAGGAGCACACACGTCTTGATTACAAGACCATTAGCAACCTCCGGTCAGACTACGTCGCTAAAGCTTTTTCAGCGAAATGGTGTAACGGCCGTGTCGCTATAATCTATCGATTGCTACGTGTGTGTGTGCGTGCGTGTGTGTATGTGTGTGTGTGATGCGTGACGTACACACGTGATAACTCGCGAAGTACGGTACAGATGCAGTGGGGCGTCGAGTTCCGCTTCCAAACCTGTTGCTAGGCGCGCCCGTCTGTCCCACAATGACTTGTACCGTCGCTCACACAACTGTCATTTAATCTTTTTATCTAAATTACTTATTTTAGCAAGCGGCCAGTTACGATTTAGCAACTCGCTCTTAACAAATACGATCTAATGTGAAGAAATACTTGTTGAGTACTCAGGTCAGCGGCGATGGAAGATATCGAAAGATAACGTGTCGTTAACCGAGAAATGCCCGTTCACCTTGGCTTGAGTTAAAATGGAGGATCCATTTCAATCTAAAGCCCCAATCGCAACTGCAAAAAACCTATCCTTACTGAAGCGCAGCAGTATAAAAGACAATTATGCTCCCCTAAACCATAGATTCAGTTATTCGATGTTTCCAAATATGGTCCATTTGGTGACGCAAAATTTTGAATGTAGATACTAAACTCAACGGTGTACGTTATAAAAGACTTATTGACATTGACTTGTTAGTAAGTTAGTTGAGCATAGGGGTCTCATAAAGTCTTCTCGTTTCAAAGCAACTAGTTAATGCGCTTTACCACCCAACACTACATCACCGCTTACCATCAGGTGGGACTGTAGTCATGAATTAACTTATAATTAATAAAAAAAATGGACATCGATAAAGATGATGCTTAACGCTGAGCGTCATTTTTTGAAGATATTTTTCATAAATACAAGACTAACGACAGATCGCTGGGTCTCATCTGAACTGCATTTAATTCTAGTTTCTCGTCTCCATTCCCACTTCACCATCCGACAGTACTCAGTCGATATTAGAAAGCGACTGGCGCCAGCTCGCGCGCTTCCACTTTAAACTTAATTATACCGATCGAAGAATAACAATTTATCTGTACATAATGTTATTAAACGTTGGCTATGTCTGTCTGTCCATTGAAGATGTTTATAGAGGAATATTTCTGTATATAATGTTACGTGGGCGGCAATAAGCCATTAGAGTCCCATGGGATTCTAACCACAAAAGAGGGCTGGACCGTTTTTCACGATGCTACAGTTTGGACCCTACCCATTCGTAATTCACAAAGCTTCATTTTCCTTCTTAAATGAGAAGGAATAATGTTTAGACATTAGTAGAATTCACAAGCCTTTAAAAACATTAGAGAACTCTCATCTCAGGTTTTACAGCATTGTTCCCTTTAATGAAAATAATAGCAATGAACTGACGCCTAAATCAATAGAAAGATTCATTACCTGTTCATTATTTACAACAAAATATTTTCAATTACAATTTTCTTCCGAATAACAGCAATACCATTCTCATTTCAAAACCGATACTGGTATTTCACATCAACAAATATAGTTTCACCGCTGCACCTATTTCTATCGATAGAACGTGTAACATTTCATATCATCAAGTGAATAGTCTGTTCTTATGTCAACTGTTATTATATCAGTGTATGATAACATCTGTTGGTTTTAAATGACTTCAAAACGAGAAGGTTCTCAATTCGTATAATTTACTCGTTAATATTTTAAAAGAATTTATTTAAAAAAAAAGAAAAACAATTTTCAACAAAAAAGTACAATCGCCTCCTCGGTGCGTTTGGACTAGAACAATTAAAGAACCTCCCACCGGCTTCCTAAACAGTTTTCCTCATCAATTGATTTTATTCTTATTAGGTTGTACTTTTTCGTTTAAAAACTTTTTTGCTCTACATGTGCATTTCGGTTTTCGATATAAAAGTGTTCTTCGAAATTAACTCTACCTCGTTATTATTATGTTCTCCGTGGATTGACTGAAAAAGCTAATTTATGCCTAGTCTTTGTATTTTATATTTAACTATAGACGGCAAACGGGAAGACGAGCCAATTGATGGTAAGTGGTTACTGTAACCCAGGGATGTCAGTAACACCAAAAGCATCACATTACCTAATTTTACGACTGTACAATAAAATGTAAATGAACACAAGATTTTTCTGTAACGATAATAAAAGCATATTTGATATTCATAAAAGTATTTATTTTAAATGTCGACTAACATAAATATGCAGACAAAGTCGCGGGTGCTTACACGTCCATAATAAAACATATCTAGCATTAAACAATTCGTACGTTTGTATGTTGATTGAGTGGAAATAATACGTTATTAGCTGAGCTACGTATTTAGAATCATTTCGCCGTTCCGAGCGGCGCGGGCCCGGCGCGGCTCGCCACTCAACTTTACGAAAGTTTGATTAAATGTTTAGCTCAACTTGCCACATTGGAACGTGATTTAACTTGAATTACAATTTTGATAAAGAAAATTTTGATACTTCAGAGTTTGAATGTTAATTCTAATTTGATTTATGAATTATTTAATCATATTGTATCTTCCGCGGAATTATTGTCAATTACAGAATAAGGTTTACAAACGTCGGTTTCAAATCATAAAGAAAGTATCTGAAGCAACGGCAAACCATTCTAGCATTCTGAAATTATTTATACACTTATTATGACTTTCTATTCCGCCAAAAAATCTATAGATAGATGATCCGTGTGGCATATTGATCGCGCCGGTCGAAGGGTCCTGGGTTCGATTCCCAGCGAGGCAGAAATTTAAATGATAAGTTTAAATTTCTGCTCTCGGTCTGCGTGTGTGTGTAATTGTCTTGCTGTGTTGTCCATGGCACTCACGACACGGGGTATCCTAGTGTGGGGCTATCAGTGTGTAGTGTTATTTATTAATTTATAAATTTCCATTTTATCAATTTTTCCAAGGCTGTAAAAGTTAAACGTTTTTTGTTTAGATAAAACATCGTAACGAATTCAAAATAATTATCTTAATGATCTTCGAAGTGTCCTGCTAACGCTGGTCCAGTGACGAATTGTGGACCAAATAATTGGAACAGTTAAATGTCTTATCGTTGAGGTTAAGTTCGATGTAGTTATATGCTATTTTATGAATTATGCAACATGTTTAGACAAGAAAACAACAATGTTGAGTTGCTATGAAAGTTGCCTGTGTTTGGGAGCACCGCGGTTTTGCGACTAGAGTTATTGATTGGAGCTTGTTGTGTAACCTATTGGGGCGTGGCCTGACCGTTATTTGGTATCTCATGTAATGTTGGCTTTAAGTTCCGTGTATCTTTACTCATGTTTGAAGTGTCCTAATTGCGTAACGAGTCCCGGAATCGATGTCCGACCGGGGCATATTTACATATGTACGGGATCAATGTTTATACTCATGTCGTGGCTGTTAAATGCTACCTGTGACATAGAAGATGACATGGATTCTTCTTTCAAGGGTATGAGTGTTTAATGTTTTATCATTTTTTTATATAATATGTTGTTATTGTCCTATATATCCTTAAAACGATGTTTACAATTGAAGCGATGGAAGTTTGACTTTGTGTTTGTAAAAACCAACTTCAATTATTTTTTTGATTTGCCAAAAAATCTGTCGTCAAAATTGATAATTAAGGAATTTTGGGTTATGTTTGAATATGACTCTTGAAGTTGATGTCTTTAAAGAAAATTTAAAACAAGTCCCAATTTTATACCAAGTTATAGTATATGCGTCAGTGAATAATTTCTTGTCACCAGATTACCTCAGTCTTACGATTGTGGTTCATGTAGATATGGACTCAAATAAACTCAGTATGTTATAATAAGGTCTTAAATAAACAATCAGCTGTATAAACCGGCGCCGTCCGAGTCCGACGGACAGACAGACGAATGGACAGCCTGTCAAAACATACAACTGCAGTGTACGATTTAAAAATGAATTTACTACTAACTTTTCTATGTTGGCTCGTATCGTATTTCCATAAACTGAGGGTTTTTTAAGCCAAAAAATTGGTGAGCCTATAACAGCTTCACAGATTCGAGAGTCACAGCCGCATTCATGATGAAAAAAATAGTTTAACCACCGGTTTCTGAAAAGCTTATCAAAATAGTGTTCAACTAACAGGCATGTTTACTTGGAAGCTCTGTCAAATTATTTCGAGTTTCTGAAACATTGATTACACAATAATCAGTCAGAAAACAAAATCACATGATTCGGAGTAAAATTTTACAGCTTTGGTTTACGAATCAAGTATTCAAATTGAATGTTGCAATTGACGTTTGACAGTGGTTTTGACAGCTTATTAGTTAATTTTTCGTTGATCGACCTTTCAGAAACCGGCGATAAAACCGCCAATTAAAAATTCAGATTTCCGAAGTCATACATCAAGTAAATGCGGATTAAGAATAACTCAAAACTACTTCTCAAATTTCACTCTAAATAGAATCACATGACAAGCGCCTCCTTCCGAATGAAATTAAGTAACACATAAAAAAGACGAATTGAGAACCTCCTTTTTTGAAGTCTGCCAATAAAATAAGTAGCAATGGCCCGTTACAAGCGTAGCACGGGAATCCAGTTTATCAATAAACGACACCAATTCAAAACAAAATCCAATTGTCTATCTGGTAGAGACAGATAAAACTCGACTCTATCAGCGTTCGGTCCATCGCGCTCTATGTAGGGCGGGTCGACGACCGCGCTGGGATTGACATCGCCCTGATAAGGATTCTCTATCGGTTATATAACGTTGATAACGTCTACCGCTCTATCAAACTGTATTGACTGATAGCCGGCTTACCATTTAACCCCTTACTCCAATTACGCTTTTGGTGTATTTCATAATTCTTTAGCTATAATTATGAACATTATTTACGAACCAATATTCTACTTCTATTTTCAAACCCTAGTGTATCTAATTTATCGATATACTAATTGTTTGTCTCAAAAGTACGAATTACAATTATTTGTCCAATTCGATTTATGTAACTCAATCGTGACGGGAGTAACTTGCATTTAAATTCATGATTGTTAATGAGTTTTATCTGATTTTGTTTTGGACTCATTTTCTCGTTTCTCTAAGATCGTATTCGTCTCGGTATGAATAAATAAACGCCTGGATACTTACACTCTCGCACTAAAATTCCCTGTCGCGAGTGGTATAGAAAACACAAATAACGCCCCCTTCCCCCCGAATCCTAAAGAATGTAATTCTTAAAAAATACTTAAAGAGCACAATTTTCCGAGTTCACTCGTTCCTAATGAAAATCCTGGCCTTGCTATATTGTATAATGTTACTAAAGTTTTATCTTAATATATATAAATTACGTGTCATGGTCTTTGTCCGCGATGGATTTATAAACTACTTAACCGACTTAATCAAAATTTGCACATCGTGTGCAGTTTTATCCAACTTGAAAGTTAGGATAGCTTACATGTCAATTTGTAGTCGCAATATTAAATTCAGTTTAATATCTTACAAAGGATTAGTTTAATAAGATTCTAACAGATGGCGGTGTAAGGTTCGGTTGTACTTCGGTTAAATTGAGAATGTAAACCTTAGTCACAACTACGCGTGGCCGGGTCTGCTAGTTTTATTATAGAAATGATCGGAATTATTCACCGGAACGTTGGTAATTGGTCTTTCACCCTTCGGAGCAGTCGGACACCCCGTGGAGCCGCGAGGACTGGAAGATTACGTCAGTCAGTTAAAAAAATACAATTAATTTAAATTTGTTTTTACAAACGTCTTTCGCAAGTCTAACTACGCCACCATTTCAACAAATCCTTACTGTGAGTCTAGAAGACGAAGCGACAAAAATCTCATATCATATAGATATATCTATATAAACAGAAATACATGGCACTCACTACTACTTACATATATATATACATATGTATGTATACGTACGTACGTAAAAATAAATAAAATTTTACATTATATATGCGAATTTTAGATGGCTGTTCCTTGCTCAATCACATCAGAATGTTTGAATATATCTAGATGAAATTTGACATCAGGTCAGATTGTAGTTCTGAACAGCGCATATGCTAATTTTTATCTCGGCAAATGTACGATTTCCGTAATAATTAAGGACGATGGAACGGCTATAGAACTAGGTATTTTTTATGAAATTTAGTTTTGAGAAACCACTCTATAAATATCTTTATATACAATAATTTTGGTCGTATGTATGTCACTGATTTTGATGATTTTTTACTGTGTGTTTTGAGAATTTTTGAGAGTTTTCAGAATTTTGAGGATTTGAGAATGGTGTAATATGTGTATTGGTGTGTTAAATTCACAATTCGATGCGATAGAAACGAAATGTTTTCTATGCTGTGAGATAACTGCCGAGACAGCTAGGATCTCATAAATTTTCACTGTTAAAGAGAGTGACGGTAATACCATCGTTTGGTATGGTAGTGGTACCGACCACAACACTTGTAATGCTCAATGACTCGTAACAAATGACGCTAGCTGTATAATACAAGCGGAACACACATATCGCATTAGGTGTGTTGTTCTGTACGTCCTCGCTGCAGGGCGTCCATTGCAGAGAATTGTTCGTTATGGAAGACATAAGTACGTATTGAATTGGAATCATTACTACGTTAGCCACACTGCTCTCTGAAAGCACAATTTGATATTATTCGTCACGTTGACCGTTAACACATGTTTGACTGGAACCATTTGTGCTAAACTCGTTTCCAATTCAATATCAATAAATATTCCAAGTTACTAATAAATGTCTCAATGGTTCGAAAATATCTTTCACCGAATACATTTGCGTGTTGCTAAAAGATGAAAAACTAATTCGTGCATTGGAAATCTAACCAAAGTGGCACGCTTAATTTTTACCTTTTAGACTATTGATTCACGATTATGAACTGATTCACGACATACAGTACGAAAATTACACTATGTTATCAAACCATGGGTATTTCTTCTCATCCAATATCAGGTCTGATTAAATTAAGAGTAAATAAAAGCTACTGCAAAAATTTGCTAAGCTGTCGCTCCTGACCGTGCGCCCGATAACGGTCGCGAAGGCAGCTTGCCATCTAGTTAATTGTTTGTAAGCCTGAATTCAAACTCCTTAAAACAGTACGAAAGTATGGCAAGAAAATTGTAAGCCAATTATCTAAATAACTTATCACGTTAATATTTGAACGATTTCAGGACACCTAGCAATATTGCTTCCTCTACAGGTTAACAGGGTATACTACTCACAAAGCTCGTTTGGATTCAAGGATGACTATGCATTATAGGATTCACCCTCGGGGGAGTCTTACTAATTAGGATATTACCATTCGGAACTAAATCATTAGTTACCCTCAACTAGAATTGTAGCAACGTTTACCATATAATAAGGTAAAGCACCGTAGTGTCGAAAACCGTTCAAATAATCCAATGTAAGAGGTGCGGCCGGAAGGAAATGTAATTTCCATAATAAATAACAAAATAATGAAACTAACGACTGCAAATTACATACAAACGGTCGCGCCTCACTTTCAAAATGAAAAAGGCGCGTAAATCAAGGGCGCCGTACCTACTCGTACGGCCGCACCGTTAATTACTCACGACTGAAACCATTACAATATTGTAAGGCTACACCGTTATGAGCTACGAATTGCTGAAGCCACGTTGCCGAGCTACCGAAGCGTTTCGTATGCTCAGTAAATTTTATGACAGTTCTTAATTGTTAATTGTTATGACAAATTTTCAGTGCGTGTCTGTATCATTTAATTATCTTTGTTCGTATTTATATGTTACGGTTGTACACGTTAATTAATATTACGGGTAGTGTAAAATTAGATACTACAAAATGACCACAAAATACCATTTGTGTATTTAAATATTATCTACTTTACATGAAAGCTTTTTAAAAACAGTTAACTTGTCTTTATTATCGTCAATAATATATATTTTTTTAATATTGTATGTCATTTTATCAGTTATAATATCACGCGAAATAAACTGAAAATACTATGTTGCAATTTAATTTATAACTAATCATCTTTGGTTCGCATGTACCCGCATTCAAAACCATTGCCATTCATTTTCTTTAGGCGTTATGGACATTTGATGTGTTTCCTCAATTCATACGTTAAGGAGACAAATTCTGTTATTCTTTTGTTTGAAAATATTTATTCAGCACAGTTGTTAGACCAATATTGATATCTTTAAATAGAATCTTCGAAGTACCTAACTTGTATATGTTATTTCGCGAAACAAGGTTCGTTTCTCAGGATGCAAAATATCCTAGATGCTTACAATACAAGGTGCAAATATGCTAAGTATTATTTAATGCATTCTGCATGATGCGCTAACATACAGAAAGACATTAAAATTAATTCGTTTTGATTTAAATCCTACCTATATTAAAATTTTCAATCATATGCAGGAAGCAGACTTAACAATATTATTAACCAATTTCTACGTTATAATTTTTAATTACCTTCTATTTAAAATCATAATTTATTTTATCTCTCAAACTCAATCTGCTGTTCTCGTTGCTTAAGCTCGGTGAGCCTCATTTAGTTTTAAATATTTAATATACACATATTTAAATATGCAGCATTTTATCTTTATTCTACAGTGAGGTGATAAAACGGGTCTGTCCCAACGCAAAACAATCCCTTCCAAAGGGACGTTGTATTTTCCTTAATTCCCTATATCCCGGAAAAGGGTAGGACTAATATCGAAATAAAACATTGGGAATGTGACGAAGCGGACATAATATTAAAAAATTTATTTGGTTAATGGGTCATTTAATATTCCACTCGGGCGTCCCCTGAAATAAATTTCAACTCACGAACACACGGACGGAACGACCGATCGTTTTGTAATTATTTTCAGCTTTTATCGCTCCGTGTACTCTCTTGATTACACCCTATTTTTAAATAACCATTATTTTTTTTATTTATGGAAATGGGATCGGATGGGAGCTACGCAATGACAATGAAAAGATTTTAACCCATGGAAAAGCCTGGCTTACCCGCATGCTTGAGTTAGCTTGAGTCTTACTGTGTTCCAGCTGGGGACTAACTTCTTTTTATTTCTTGGTAGATATCGACACCCCTTTGGTATATTTCATATTCAAAGGTGATGTAGACTTATCAAGATACCCACCTACTAGTTCCTCAATTATTAAGTTTAAAAGTATGAGTTAATAAAATTACTTACGGCATTTGTCACGGAAAGTTAGATCAATAATTTTCTGTTCATGATTTTTCGTTCTGTTATAAATCGATGTAGCATTTTAATATATTTTTATGCAGCCATAGCAATCGCACCGCGTGGTCATAACTTGCGTCTTTATGTAAAAATGAGTCAGTCAGTCGCAAACTACGATAGTGTTCATTTGCACATGTTTAATCAGTGTAATAAAGTCTAGTAGCATTGCAAGAGGACTATTATTTAAAAGGACCCACGGACCGCCATTCTAACAGTTCGCCTGTAATATCTCTTTATGTTAGTATGTAACAAAACAAACACATCACACACCTGATTGTAACAACAACCTACAAAACAATCTATCCATAATAATCCATAACCCAAACCGAATTTGACGTAGACATCTTGAACCGTGTGAGAGACTAATTCCAGCCGTGGGCAGATGATGGCTTTGATGATGAATGGCATGAGAGTCAGTGCGCAGCGCTGTATCAAACTCGTGGGCTGTCGGAACTGCTGGCAAGATGTCGACAACCTCTTTATTTTTATTATCAACTATTATTACTCTAACGACGCACTCAGGGCTGTCGACTAGGTTTTACGAATCAATTTTTACAATATTAACTTTATTTTATTAATCTTTCATATTAACCAAAAAGCTAACAGAGGATTATCAGGGTACTGACTGGGCATTTTTCACTATATTAGAGTATTAAAAGGAAATTTCAGTAACGTGCGACGGAGGCAGAAAACCATTCGTAATGAAGGAATAATTCCATTTCGTAATTAACAGTCGATTCCAATTTATTTCCCATATTTTATAACACCAGTTATCCCTTTCTAAATACTCGTACAAATTTCTTAAAATTATTTTAACACTGCGCTAAAATGGAAAAAAATAATAGAAAAACGCCTACCCAAAAATTGCCCTATTTTACTACCAATAAAATTTTAAACGTTTACCAACCAACGTTTACCTCGCGCGGGCTTCCTCCTCTTTGCGGTAATAAAATCATACCAACCTAACCTAACCTAAAATCTATTTTGGGAACCAAAAGGAATAATTGTCTACAGCGTGCAATTATTCTAACGTTTTTTTGCATCATAGTATGATATACTTTAGGACCTTTTTTATAAAGTCAACTTATATTTTTTGGATTTATTTAATTTATTTGGTACTTAGTTTTAGGGTCTTAAAAATATTTCTGGTGACCGTCTAAATTACACCCCTTATTTAATAATATTTTGCAACAATAAAAATTATAGTTGCAAAAAATGGTTTTCAACCCTACCAGCCTAAAAAGTATTCGCGTCTATCTGACGTGTTTACTGTATCACTTAGCACGTTACATTACGGTCGCCGGAATATTCACTAGAGTGTTCAGTTTTTGTACAACCTCAGGTAATTAAATCAACGACGAGTGATTGCGATTTGTTGAAGGCGTGATTACCGGCCATTGAGCGAGCTCACTAATTGCAGAACATACCGATTTATAAGTTTTTATTACTGCGCTAAATACATCTGCAGTAAAATGTTCTGAGAGAATTCTAATTAATTTTTTGTCTTACTTATGGATGTGGTAAACGGCTGGCAGACGCGGGTTTTCAATTGCCGCTGCCGTTGTCTTATTGTAAAACCAAACGTCGTATTTAAACTTGGAGTGAGGAGTAACATGAACGCTTTAAAGTGAATTAAACCTAGAAAATACCTATATCTTTAAACGACCTTAAGACCTATTTGAGTTATGAATGCACTGACTCGAAAGTCTAAATCTGAGCCCTACAGCAATCGCCGGTAAGACAATATCCTATAAAGTAGCTGAATACACTAATGTTTTTAATCTACTTTAATTAAAACCCTTACAGAAGCAGGGTCTCTTATAAGACGATAATATCAGGACTCTATTGCAGTTGAGAGACGAAGAAGACCAAGAACTTTTGTAGAACTTACTACTTTAATTACTTCCTCTTTAATAACAGTTTGAATTGAAATCTCTTTAATATTTTGGCAACGAAATTTTGATATATGATTTTGTTCGCAATCAACATTAAGCATTTAAAGCAACATTTAAATCAATGTAATACTCGCCAAAATATCTGATATCATCCAAAATCTGACTTAATATTTATGGAACCAAAGGTGAATGAGATGTGCTTAAAACTAAACGACGTATTTCTCAATATAGGACTACATAACGGCACTGAGACCGTGTTTTTTTTTATTATTACATGCGGTATGTTTGAGAAGAAATCCTCAATGTGTAACTGCGCTGCTAGCAAGTGACATTCTCGTTACTGACCTTTAAAACAAAACTATGATCATTCGAATATACTTCACGCGTTTATTTGTAACGTTTTAAGTGGATAATTTTGCTTGCAGATTTTTCTTTATTGGTGATACATTTTGGTATCGCATAAACTAGTTTACAAGATTATGAACACATTCTAACTTTATTTCACGATTCCGGTTCTGTGAAAGTTGATTTTTCTGCAAAGAGTTCAAAAACCCTATTTCTGATTTTAGATGTTCCAAATTCAAAATGTCCTGATCACTAAATTTAGCTGTTCTTGTTTTAATTCGGTTGTTCTTATTCAATCCGGTTTAGAACTGTTAGTCATATTTAAGCAAAACGTATACGCTTTGTCAGGGGTACCATCAAAGTTAATATTCAGCGAAGGTATTTTTAGAAACTTATTTATACTCAAAGGTGGCCAATTCGCTATAGTTTGAACCAATACAGTTAGAAATAGATTTATTAAGAACAGTGAAATTACAAAAGAGAAAAGGATTATTTGAAAGCCAGTACGATATTTCTTTCTCGTTTTTCTTGGGCGACAACGCATTAATGATGGCTTTGGTGTTGCTAATGTCCATGGACAGTTCCCAATTACCATCCTGCAGGTAATCCGGTCATGTATCGGCTTTCCACATATAAAAAAGAGGTTAACATCTACGTGTTTAACTACGCGAAGTACAAAATGGCTGCCAGCCCGAAGCCCTCTGTGACCTAATCACGGTCCGTCCAAATTTATGTTTAATAAATCAATTCCCACGCAAAATTAATAAAGAAAGAGATATGATATATTAGAAGTTCTCATATATTTTAGTAGCGACAATAAATTACGCGCGAAAAACAGGAAGTAGAATGTTTGCGTGAATGTAATCGCCACAGATTGCTTAAGAAATAGATATACTTTCTCTTCTTTTTAATTAATTCTTAATAATGTTGAGTTGTCCACTTTAGGAGTGTATGGAGCACCATCTATTCCTGAACCCGAGTCAACATCCCCTTGTCCTGGCGCTTCTTACCGGATACCGAACGTGGCGCCACATCTATTTACGTTAATGTTAAAGAATTAATTTTAAACACAAACAAATTTCATGTATCATCTCATCATGATTTATAATCTGTATAAGTTCATTACTCTATGTTTTTTTCTGCTTCGCTGGCAGCCATAATTATTAAAAAGTGCCAATTAATGTAACTAGCTGTTGTAAAAGGTTTTGGTTAATACAGTCCATTATAAAAGATTTAAGCATTTTATTATACAGTTAATATTAATATGATTCTGTAAATACAAAAGTTTCGATGGATGTTTGTCAATTACAGCATAAGACTGGACGGGTTTTGATGAAATTATACAGAAACAGATGATAATCAAGAATAGTCAGGTTGCTGTTTGATCCGGAACTATGTACAGTTCCCTCAGAATATTCTCCCGAGGGAAATGGTCAAAGTTTAATAGGTTCGAGTATAGGTAAAAAAATATGAAATTTAGTTTTTCGAAATTATTAACTATTAGCGTATTCACCATGCCGGAGAGGCGTTCGAAGGGTCTTGCGTTTGATTCCCAGTAGAGTCGAAATTTAAATAATGGGTATTTATGTATTATGTCCAAGACACCCACGACACAGATAACCAGGTATAGAATTATGTGTGTGTAGACGTTATTTACGTATTTCCTCGCATGTGTCTTAGATATCATTTATGCGATAATAAAGTACATTATTTAATTATTATACTCCGGAATTTGTGCACCCTCTTTCCTATCCCTTTCTGGAAGAAATCGCTTTAGAGCGATAAAACTAGCCTTTTTACAAATGTTATTACTTTAATCTTATACCTTTAACTAATGCACATTAAATAATAACATTTAATGCGTACAAAAAAGATTTTCTATTATATAAAAGTATATATGTCATTTCTAACGGTCGTTCGGTCTACGTATCTAATAATAAACGGGGCGCCGGATATTACCGCGGTCGTACAAACAACTAAATTATTCGATCGCACAACTTATTGACCGTTTTATAAATGGGAAATATAAAAAGTTTAACACGTGATTTACTGTGCGCAAACTTATAACACGGATTATGACAGCTGCTACAGCTGGCCGCGGGTCTGTCAGAAACTAATCATCCCCGGACAGAATCTACCACGCTACTCCAGGTTTACTACATAGGTTAATGTTTAACTATCCTGCCTAAATAAGCAGAGATGTAGCCTTGGATGGTAACGCACTAACTTAGAAGATGCTTATTCACACTTGTCTTGAAGACACCTACGTTATAATACAACAGAAACACTGACGCGGGCAATTTGTTCCAATCCTTTGTGGTACGCATAATACGACGAAGAAAAGAGTGATGTTTGTGCTGGAGCGATGTCAACTACGAAGGGATGGATATCCGCCGTGTGGTGAAAGAGGATAGGGGAATTAAATCGTGTAATTCTGCGCACACTCTCCAAAATGTTTTTTGCGAAGGTGTTAATCTTCATTGTTTGTCATCATTTAAGAAGCCGGTCTATTGAATCTGCGTATGATAAAGTCGCAAGTATTATGGACATCATTAGTGGACCATCTCAAGATATGGAATTCTCCCAACAGTAAAAAAAATTGGAAGATTACCTAACATGCGGAATCGTACTCATACCACGGGACAACAAATGCGTCATCTCACACGACGTCAGCCTAGACCTCAATGACGAAAATATCCGAAAATTCACAAATTCCTAAAGCAACAAGAACGGATTGTCGCAATCAAATATAATCAGTGACGCGCGAAGTCGGTTCCTACTCCACATCCCTGGACGTCATGTCGTTGCATCACTTCCCTGTTCGGATTTGAGAGGATTACCGAGTTTGATAATGATATAATGACAAAATGTGTTGATATAAGTGTCATAGAATCAATTATTTTTATCGTTACTGATTGATGAAGTTAAGACGAAAATTTAAAGTTGAATTTGATAAAATTTTAAGCCCACATGAGTCTAATGGTATAAATTGAAAAAATTGCTCATTGTACTCCAACTGATTTTACAGTTAAAAACTACACACAACAAAACTACAGTTATATCATCGATCTTTATATCAAGTATCAAAGTCAATGTCAAATAATTTATTTCATCTTAAGGAACTTACAGCTCAGTCAACGAAAGTCAAAAACTACTACAAATAACAAATTCAGTAAAATTCTACTACATATTTGAAAGAACACAATAATAAATTGCTATTAAAATTAGTTACTGATCTAGAGTAGCCGATCCTATAGATATAGGATATATAAAATGCTTTGATAGAAAAATCTATCTTATCATCGGCTTTATAAAAAATAACACAAACTAAATCTACTTAAGCTTTATCATAAGCATAGCATGAAGAAAAATGATGATGAGTTTTTAAAGTCTAAAATACAAGAGCATTATGTTTATTTCGTTATCTATACCACAGATAAATAAAAGATTTGATGTCTGAGGGATTACTCAAATGTAGGTTATCTGTTTGTTGTTTTTATGTTTACTAGCATAGCCATGAAAAGTATTATTAGACGTGAAATGGTCAGCATTAACTTTTTTATGGAACTTCGTATAATATAGGTATATCTGAAATTTATTTGAACTCATTCATAACAGGAAGAGGAGTTTACCAAGGTAGCATTTTGTCACCGCAATTAATGACCCTTATCATCATTATTTTTATAAAATAAAACTCTCGTCAGAAAATTCTCCTACCGTTTCAGAGTACGTTAAACGACATAAAAACGAATATTCATTTTTATATATTAACTAGCGGATCCATCAGATAAACTGTGACATTAAACAAAAACATTTTCAAATTGTGCATCTAAACCATTATCGTATACTTTTAATCACACGAACAGACAAATTATGTAAATAAAGAGTAAGTAGTTATACTATACTTTTGTCTTTAATGCAAATATATAATTTACATTCGATTTCACGTTAAACGCTGCATATATTACATGAAAAATTGCTTTTAAAGAATAACCCGTATGAATGTCTGTCAATTTATATACATATATTGGAAGAAGAAGGTTGCAGGAAGTTATTGTTTGACGACAATTTAATTTAAGTTATAATGTAAGTAACTAATTAACATAAGTTTTCAACTACAAAGTACAAGCTATGAAAAATATTTCTAGAAGTAATTTTTTCCAATAACAACTCACAATCTCTTGCGCAATTTCACGCGATCAAACAAAGTCCTACGCTTTTAAAACATCTAAATGCAACTGTAAGCAGCCTTGAAATCATTATATTGCCTCTAAATTTATATTGAAAAATTTTACATTTCTTTCAGCATTCGCTGGCGTTTCCTTAATGCGTGTCCAAGTGGGGCAAAAGATAATTCGGGTGATAATTTATGGGCGTGGGCGTACAATCGACCTACTTGCCGCAGAGAACTAAATCAGAGCTGAGAGGAGAGAACAGAGTATTTTATCTACAGACACTGCATCACAAGTATTTATTACTTTTATCTTCGAAGATCATATGAACAATGATGATTACTCATAACTTATGAGTATCGTTATTTTAGTTCCCCGTATGTATAAAGAACAAAGATTTAACTACGTTATTCTAATGGATTTATATCGGAGTCTTAAAGGATTCTTGTAACGAACTATTTGGTGTGGTGTCACCTGCTACTATATCCCAGCGATTCTAGGGTTTGTAAATTAAAGGCTCTCTCTTCGGTGTGTCATGAAGCAGTGGCAAGAAGCTATTATTGAACTGTCAATTCTTTTCTAAACGTTTCTTTTTCTTCTAATTTTAAATTTCGATCATAGAGCAGTTCAATACTAGATTCGCTACTGCTTTACGATAAAGAAGGTTTTATTCAATATAATAATATACAAAATTATATTTTATCGTGCACAATTCTCATAGTCAATCTTGTCCTTAATGAATTAGGCCTCAACATGCCTTTCTTTCTTTAATACTGATCACTAAAACGATTAAGATAAGATTAAAAAATATTAAATGAATTATATATTTTGTTATTTTTAAGATTATTGGCCATTGGCGGAAAAAAAATCTTATTTATAACAGTTTTTTGATAGTCTCACTAGGTCTGAATCGTAGATGTAATGGACAACACAGAAAGAAGCACACACATCCAGAACAAAGAATAAAAATTTAAACTCACCATTGAAATTTCTAAATCGCTAGGAATGGAACCTTACGATTAGCAGTCTGGTCTATACTAGACAATGGTTACTATTAACCATTGGGTCGTTTTAATACTTGACAATATTTATTTGATTATTAAACTTCAAAATACAACATAGGTTTTAAACAGGCTGAGCAGGTCTACGTAAATTTTCACAGTTGGGCACACAAATATCGTACCCATAGTTTATGTTATTGAAACTCCATCAATTGTACAACCAACTCCCATGTTTTTATGTTCTGCTACAAATTCTCTTTCATCAAGATTCGGGAGGTCATACTTTAATATGGAAAAGTCTCGCCAGCTGTAACCTCCTTATCGTATCATCTCATCATCGGCTCATTTTTTTATAGCTCTAATAAACATCATAATGTGATAACGGTATTCAATTCATGATTTGATTTTCTTCATCAAGTTTTGATGATCATTGTTCCTTCCAAAACCAACAATCGCAATTACCTCTATCCTCCGCCTACTCTATATCTCCAACTATAAGTCTATTACATCTCGTAATAAACATTTATAATCTAACAGCGAATCGTCTAAGAATCCGTGATCTAGAATTTTAATACCAATATCTATTTATTCGGAACTCAAGAGATGTATGGAGTAAAGCGAAAGAATTGGGACAGTTATTGATCTACTCATTATATTTTTGGAACAAGAAAAATGTGTCTATCGTTCTGTACTCTGAATAACTTACGTTGGTATGTTGGTATGTTGACGGTACTGTCACAAAATATAGAGAGAGGTTTCGGAAATCGTATATACTCGTAATTAAATGATTGTTGACAACAAAGTTTTGCGACTAAAATTTGTAAAATTAAATGAATGAATGAATGAAAAGGAGTTTGTTTTGTTTCCTTCTACAATCAATTACCCTGATGATGCGGTTTCAGAGCAAAGCATCTGTAATGCGTATATCGTGTGTGTGTATAATTTTAAATATCATAATAACTCTGGAAGGACTTACAGTAATCTTAAAGGATATATCACGATACAGGATGCTTGATGTTTGTCGCAAAGTATACTAATATTAATTTAATTTAGTATTGAAATGTAAATACATCGAGAAGTCAGTTGGTCAGTTTTAATACTATATATTTTTCGATAGATGACTGGTTAGGTACAAACGCAGCAGAAGAGTTTTCATTAAAGTTAAATTTATATGAATAGATATATTCTTTTTGCAGATGTAATAATAGGTACTCACAGTTTTTGTGTTTACATCGATATTTATCAGGATTAAGGAGACATCATCTTCCAGATAAATTATCATATCCAAGCATTACGTAACCAGGTCCAAGCAATATCGTCGGGTTATACAAATTACTTTAACATATTTTTTTAATTTCTCAACTATTATTAAACTCATTATTGCTTCCCTCGTTGAAGTACTCATAATAAAATTTTTCCGACTCATAAAAACTGTTGATTTATGGTGAAATTTACAATCGGAGAAATTTCTCAAGAAAAACATTAAATGAGTTGAA
>DWJN01000207.1:0-28452 GCA_018248895.1 Carystus phorcus
GCTAATTTCTTTAATTCGCTGTCCTGTAAAGTTGTAAAAAAACAGTTGCGCCTATTCGTGATTCGACCGACGATATGGATATAATTTATTGTTAGTCAGTAAGTACCTTTAACTCAACTCTGGGTGCCAAACGATCACTATTTCGCTTTGATATATCAATATCGATATTTCTTGTGCCGAGTGCTTTTCCGATGTATCGTTGAAGCCCTAGATGTGAGTTTGGCATTTACTCCGTCGGAGCTGCCAATCCTTTCACACGAACGCTTTTCTGCAATGCTGCAGGATAGTGACGCAATCGTTTCCTTCTGCAGTATCCTTACATAACTTGCCTTTTTTGTAACTTAACCTATCTTCTGAAATCATCGACGTTTAGAGTACTTCTAAAAGTTTTACATAGGTATATCACAACTACATAATACATCTAACATATAGTAACTTTCGAAAATGAACTGAGACAGTATGACAAATAGACCTACAGCTACTATGTTTGTAGGCGGCTTCAAATCATTATTGTCTTCTAAAAGGCGCAGGTCGCTTTCGGCTACCTCATAATTTAGGGGCCTAGTATGTGTATAATACTGTTAATTGGTGCTCGACACTGGAATTAAATATTTCCTTATAAACAGTTCATTTTTGATAATTCAAATCATTCATTGACTATTGCAAGGATAAAATTGCGTGCGTCTATATTTTCCATATAGACGCTGACCGACTAACGCCACTAATATTTCATCGATCTATAATCTTTTCAAATAATAAACATTACTATATAATAATATAATGTTTATACTCGTTTATACCTGTTTTTGACAGAAGCTAGGTAACTTAGGATTATAGAGGAATAAAATATTAGGACCGATCATAAAACAATTTTCGGGCTTTTCTTGTCGTTACCATAGATCATACTGATTTTGTAATTCACTGCGATGTTGATATAATTTGTCCTTTTCTTTGTAAGGTTTAACCTGGGCGAATAAAATTAATATAGCGATATGTTGTTTATTAACGGAAGTTATTTTCCCCAGGTATTCGTTTCTCAACGGACGTCACCAGAGACGAAGTTAAAGCCCTGTCAGCTTTGATGACATTCAAGTGCGCGTGCGTAGACGTGCCATTCGGTGGTGCGAAGGCCGGTATCAAGATCAACCCCAAGGAGTATTCCGAACACGAGCTGGAGAAGATCACCAGAAGATTCACCCTCGAATTGGCTAAGAAGGGATTCATTGGTAAGCAGCTGTAGCTTTTTTGCGACCGATCGTAAATCCCACCTATATACCATGTGATAGTCTAACCGCCAGTTTCTGAAAGGCTTGTCAAAATTTTTTCATACAACACGCATATTAACGCGAAAGTTCTATGAAGTCAATTCGAGTTTCTGAAACGTTGATTAGCGAATAATTTCTAAATAATTATGCATTCTGCAACCCAATTGACGTTTGACAACAGATTTAACAGTGAATTTTTTAATTTTTTCGTTGATCAGCCTTTCAGAAACCGGCCGTAAATGTTACAAAGTAAAAAGTTAATTTGAGGATCATTGGATTCTGTTCTGGAAAAGTATCTACACAATTGCCGACCTTTTTTACAAGACAAGGTTGAACACCAGGGTAGAGTGCCTGATCAATAAAATTATCGGAATATCATTTTTATATCCGTGTTTTTTACGATTCAGCTATAATGTTTGTTTAGTCAAGGTGTAATTTATATTTAGTTTTTGTTCGATATCTATCTTTATCAATGAAAAAAGATCTGATTACTTAGCACAATACCATTGTTACATTAAATAAACACGTAGTAACTTTTCATAAACAAAATAAAGCTAAGGTCATTTAACAATGTAATATTATAACTATTAAATAACGCTTAATTAAAATACAATTCCTTTTAGGAGAAACAAGATATTTAAAGTTTCAGTCGTAATAATTATTTTGAAGGGATAAAGGATATTATCCATGCAAAGGAAATACATATTATAGTAATAAGTACATTATTAGGAATGAACAGCGCTTGGGCAAAAGTATTGAGTGGTTCCCTCGGGGCCCGGGTCAATGTATTCCACACCAAGTCGGTAATACTCGGAAATACCCTTTACTGCTGTAATTACACCTTAACATAGTCATTACGCAACCTGCCTTAAAATGCAGCTATTAAAAAAAATTGCCTCGGATTTACGCTCCAAATCAATTTCAATTCACATATCCCGATATATCCCATTAAGAACTGTAAACAGCTTCATACTTGATAATGAAGTCATTAAGTTTTACGTGTATTTGTAATACTCTTACAATATCACTTCACAGCTATTTGATTTTTCAAATGGCAACCTTGTGATAATGATATTTTAGCGAGCTGATAAAACCGAGTGCCGATGAAAATAGAGAAACACCTCGTTAAGTCACGAGCTAATATGATCACGACCTTGTATACACGTGATGATAAACCTAGAAACACAATGAGGGCAACATAAGGCATCACACTTTAACTATCGGTATATAGTATTGCAAATTAGTGCTGACTTCTTTATAGACTTCTAATCTGAGTCTTCGTTAAAATGCATTAATGCATTTATATTTGTTATGTCTGTATAAAGTGCAGCAACTGCAAATTTTTTATTAATGAACCAATGCAATATTTTCGCTTAGGCGATCTATTCTGCCGCGATTACTGCTAATTGTGAATTTATTTATATTGATACAAAATAATATGTTGACATAGTTGAATATATTGACGGAAATGTCATCGGGTACAAGGCTATTTTTAAAACTTAAAATTACTTTAAATTCACACCGAAACACCTATTTCGGTACACTTTGTGTTCGGTACACTTATATCCGTAGTTTTTACTACTTCAGAAAAGTTAAAATATCTCCGCATCATATTGTTAAATTTCCATAACTATGAGTTGAGAGAGGCTAGCTCCCATATTCGGTATTTAAAGAGTCTCTGGACCAAGGAATATGAACATAAATCGAAGTAAGTTATGGAATATTATTGTATCGTACGTAATGACCATTGGACATTGTAAGTTCATCCGTCGATGCTTAGCCGTAAGTGGATACCGCACAATCCTGTTAATGTGCGTAATATTCTCGAGTTATTGACACAAATTGAACGGTTGAACTGAATTTAATACTTGGAAATTATTACTTGATCAGTCCTTAACAAGTGCCTTATTAAGTCTGTGAAATAAATGATTAATTGATGCTGGGTACATGTGCACGTCTATTTTTTCTTTCGAATCGTTTAGATCAATCGTTTAAACAAAACTTCAGAATTGACGTATAAATAAAGAACTTAATGACCGGAGGTTTCTTGGTGGTGCCAGTTAAATAAAATATTCCTCTTGACAAAAGTTGGTATATTTTTTAATTTAAATAAACAAACACTCAAACGATGGTAAGTACCCACTGTCGTCTATTAACAGCAACACCAGCGTAATCACCGATGCCGGATAAGAAAAGGGAAAATAAAACCCATGTTTTCTTTGCGAACCTAGTAATTGGCCGGCTCTCAAACAAGATAGCGGTAGATAGCCGAGAAGGTTTCACAGAAAGATAATTTTGTACTAGTACTCTCAATAGTCCTTAGGCGAAGCCCTACCATCAAGAAGGGTAGCCGGCTTCGTCGTAATACGACACTGATTAGGGTCAGTAGTAAAGACCATCCAAATGCGGGCACTTGAATAAAAATACTTTTGAGTGCTGAAATTAATTCAATTCAATTAATTGATTAATTAATTGAATGATGGGAACATAACGGGTTATTACGCTTGTTCCAGGGCCCGGTGTGGACGTGCCCGCTCCCGACATGGGCACGGGCGAGCGTGAAATGTCCTGGATCGCGGACACCTACGCCAAAACTGTCGGCTACCAGGACATCAACGCACACGCCTGTGTCACCGGGAAACCTATCAACCAGGTATACACAGAAACGCGTATGAAACATTGACATATAGAAATAAATCTACTATGTACTCAGATTCATCCACAAATTTAGAACCAGCAATTTGTCGTAGTAAGTCGTAGAAAATAAGTGGAGAAAGAGTAAGTCTACGATATACCTTGTAATATGTATACAGTATATCTACTGTTTTAATACCCACCTGGACTGACTGGAGGATAATGACATTAGGCATTAAGTATGCCATTTATTTTTTTGCATAAATTTAAATAAATAAATAGGAAGACGCTTAATTCCGTGTTAACGAAACTTCAAAAGTTGTAGTGCTACCAAGTTCTGCAAGTTATGAACATGTATATTTATTTGTGTGCAGGGAGGTATTCACGGCAGGGTGTCAGCTACCGGTCGCGGTGTTTTCCACGGTCTCGAGAACTTCATTAACGAAGCCAACTACATGAGCATGATTGGTAAGTTTTAAAATTCCTAAATAACTTATGTTAGTTACAGAGTGAATAATAAGCTTTTTACTTACTAAGTTAATGCGTTCACCATCTTAAACGTCCTCATCACTTACCGTCACGTGGGGTTGATTTCAAGCATTAGCTTATAGTAAATAAAAAAATAGCCACAGTAAAAGGACTCAAACAGGCAGGTACTCGAATCATCGAATGTGCCACATTTGTTAACTGTCTATCAGTTCTTAAATAAAAGTTTACTTAGTATCAAGGACACTAGATAGAAGTTGAATGAAGTTTCTAGAATTTCTTATATTCAGTCTTTGATATCACGTGATGTTTTGATTGTGAATTGGATATTACCATAAAATAGTTGTTAATATTATTAATGGAATCACCGATTTAAAGAACGCGTGCTGGGTGTATGGTTGATGTTTCCACGTCTGGTACAGATAATGCATACTTACTAATGGATCTATAACAAACTTCAACTGACTAAGTAACAACCATAACATTCACTGATAATAACAAACGACGCCATTGCAGTTTCAAATTACTTCTTGCTGATATTCTGAAACAAATAAACTCGTATGTAAAATATTTAATGATTTAGTTACTGATGAACGCCGATCTTTTATTTATTAGTTATATACTTGTTATGCAATTGATATTCATTCTCTAACGTCGTGTTAGTATATTATTTCTATGTTAAGATAAAAGTTAGAATGTTAAGTACCTACTTGACATTGCGCAATGATGTTGATATGGGAATTCCAAAGTATATTTCTCATTTTTATTTCTACCTAACGATAACGTTATGAAAGTGATTTTACGTAATAATTCGACTGACGTATAAATTCATTAAACGTGCAAATTTCGGTCAATAAGTTTTTGTGTACTTAACCCATTCGCACTACAAGGCTAAGCCATTACAAACAGCTGGGACTAATATACCTACCTACTAAACATATTAAAAGTTTCCATTGTTAAACAACGTGATTTAACGAGAAGCATATTCAAATTTATCACCGGCACAAAAACATTACATAATATAACATTAAGTACTAGGGCATTCGGCAGGTGTAAATCCAACATAGAAAACCTTTTTATCTCATTGAATTACGAAGTCCAGAGTAGTTCGTTACAGCGGCAATGAGTGAACCACTGGCTACGTTATGTGTTGATATTGGCGATGTGTTGTAACAGGCACGACCCCCGGCTGGGGCGGGAAGACGTTCATCGTGCAGGGTTTCGGTAACGTGGGCCTGCACACGTGCCGCTACTTGGTCCGCGCCGGGGCGACCTGCATCGGCGTCATTGAACACGACGGCGCCATCCACAACCCCGACGGCATCGACCCCAAGGTATGACTGGTTTCTCTGTTGAACTATTTATTTTTGACAGGAATGTCTACAATGGTTTATACAGGAACCGTTTTGTACTGTTCTGAACGAATTAGATAAATGCACCGAATTTATTTTACCTGAAATGACACTCATAGCCGACACTAAGATTCTCTTTGTCGTGGGTGCACCACAACAGAAATTTAAATTCATCAGTCAAATTTTAGTTCCCCTGGGAATCGAACTCAGGAACCTTCGAACGGTGGTCCGGCGTGGTGACCATTGAGCCACACGGCTCGTTGGGTTGTTAAATATGCATATGTTTATGTTAAATGTCTGTCTACATTTTAAAATTTTCATAGATTAAATTATCTCAGTATACTTATATTTTTTTTTTACATTTTTATCGGTTACTCACATACGGTCTGTGCAAATATGAAACTATATTTTCGATGTTTTCATAAGAATATAACATCAAAATAGGTGTTCTATATTTAGGTCTCCGTAGAGGAAACTTTCATTCTAGCTTTATTTGTTCACATTTATCAGTACTTAGATAAGGGTCAGTTCCTATAAAAACATGACGAAAAGTTAGCAACAAAAACAACTCTTATCTAATACATATTATTATGATATGGACTTATAATGTAGATAATACTATTGGATGATTATTTACGTAAACATTGCTTAATACGTAAGGTGGGGACAAGCCTTTAAATATAGAAGTGATAATTTAATGCGCACGAGCCCACGATGTTACATTAACCGTAAAATCACGTCTAGTGGCGCCTTGATATTAATAACCGAACAATGCCTATTATTTAGAATAATAAGCACAATTTTTGTGCATCAGAAGATTAATTTTAATGTCTACTTTTTATTGAACAGATTACGTAATATAATAATTAATAATTATTTCTCAGTCACTTTACTCGTGGGATATTCTTAATTTGTTCTCATTCAGCCATTCTTACGCTATAAAGGATATACTTACAAAGATTCAGGTAAAAAATATCCTATCCATTTAATTCAATAATAGACGTAACATAGCACAAAATTCAGTAATTTTGGGATGATGAAGAATTGAAAACATCCGTATATTATCTGTTTAACTAAGATTTATTTTAAGCACGATATGGTTATATGGGTTTTCTGTCCGTAGTATAGAAAAACAGTGGACGACACTAGACAATCGGAAACTACTTCTTTTTAAAATAAAACCTTTTTACATTTATGTGGCGCCACATACATCAAGATGTATTTCAATCAGTGGTAATTACAAGCAGTGGTAACATTACCGCGCGCAAGTCTTTGCTTCACTCCGAAAAATTCAGTTATCCATTTCTCATCTAAATTTTCATAACGTTCTAAAAGAATATCTTCAATAAATATTATAAGTATTAATTGCATGGTTACAAGTGTTGAGTAAATACGTAGCACTTGTTCAAAGCTTAATGACGATAAGACATTAATATATTACTGGATATTTGTTATCTACAATAAAAGTCGATGTATTTATCGAGCAAATGCTTTAAGAATTATCATATCAGTAATTCAATTAATACGATCACCACGTATGCCGGTGTGACAGAGCATTGGTTTAGTGACCTTTAATAAACTTGTTTTAAAATCTTGCACCATTATAATAATGATAATATCGCATTGTCACTGTTTATTATTATTTATAGATACTTGTGTAATTTTTCTCATAGGTACATATATTGTTTGTTACATAAGCCTGTTTTTAATGGTTATCACTTCTCATTTCTTGCCAGAATAGGGTATTAATAATAAAGACGCGCCTACTAATTATTTAAATATATTCAATAGGCCAAAATTGATTATATATATTCTTTGCATTTTTGTCTCATTACAAATTTAATGCGTTGAGAATCTATTATAATATATCCTAAGATAAAATTAATTGTCATATTTTAATAGCTCGCTCAAATTGTATATACCCTATTTGGTCCTATGAAACATTTGTTGGGAATTGAAAAAAATATATATACAACTAGCAGACTCGATCACACCTTGCTGTGACTAAGGTTTACATACTCAGTTTAGCAGACTAATTACCTTACACCGCAATCTGTTAGAATCTTATGGAACTAATCCTTTGTGAGATAATTTGCAATAAAAATATTGCGACTATAAATTGAGATGTAAGCTATCCTATCTTTCAAGTTGTATCAAACTGGACACGGTGTGTAAAATATGATTAAAATCGGTTAAGTACTTTAAGAGTCCATCGCGAACACAAATTCAACAATAATCATATCAATTGGGTAGTTGACTAATTTAAGGATTTGCTTTTATTTTGTAGATAGAACATTAATAATTATGAAAAAAGTAAAATAACAACGAAAAACATCACTATACAATATTAAGCTGTGTAGCTAACCACTAGCCACACATGGTGATGTTATCTGCTAACTTATATATATGTTTGCAGTTAATAAACAATATTAATTCCATGTTTACTTATTCTATTTCCGTTGTACAAATCTGCAATTAACTAAGGTCGGTACATTATTACTACTTATTTATTAGAATATTATCAGTTAAAAAAAAACAATTTAAAACGACATTCAGAACTCTGACAATTGTCATTGAAGTGATTCATCAAATTAGAAAGCATTACAGACTAGTTACAGAATCTACTTTTCCTAAGTATATATGGTGTATATTTACTTATTTGGTCTTAAATTTTAGTCAGAATCCGTCGTATAAAAATGATTCTATTAATAGATATAGTTTTATTCATTTACAATAACGTAATCAAGGATTATTTATCTAACATTTATAGCTAAGAGATGTGTGCAAGGTGTAGTCATAAAACTTAAGAGTTATTACAAGTGTATATTGAGATGTTTATTAGAGATATATTGTATGATGTTACAGGCTCTTGAAGACTACAGAATTGACAACGGGACGATTGTCGGCTTCCCCGGCGCGAAGGCCTACGAGGGAGAGAACATGTTGTACGAGAAATGCGACATCTTGGTGCCGGCCGCCATCGAACAAGTCATCCACAAGGAAAATGCCCACAAAATCCAGGCTAAGGTAACGATCTCATCTTTGTCAATATGAGTGGGCTTAGAAAGACCAAACGGCAAGAAATTTCTAGGGATATTTCTTTCCTACTACTTAGATATTATAGATCAGACTTGCAATCACTGATATCAAATACATATTCAAGCAATTCATCTTTAAAAATAATTATGTAAGTTATAAAAACTATGCCTTTTTTTAGTATGAAATTAATGTCAAATTAACACATTTTAGCTATAAATTTTGGCTGTGTAGGTATGTATATATTCATACATATTACGTGAGTAAATAATAATTATGTAGTATAAATTTTATAGTAAATTTTATTTTCATTAAGAATTATGACAAATCACTACCACGTGCAAACTTAAGTATTTAATCTCAATAGTAGAACTCGTAAAACTATTTATACACACTTCAAATACTAGGACTAAAAAGTTCCACTAAACTCAGTTGAAAACTTGAAATAAAAAAAAAATCATTTCATTTTCTGAGCTGGTCTGAGCCAACAATGACCGCTAATAATAATATCTAAAAGGACAACAAAAATATATTATCAAATTTCTCCGATAACAAAAAAACATGTGTTGAATATAACTTTTTATCAAATTGTCTAGATAACAGGAGGCCTGACGAAAGTCTTATGTAACTGTTTATAAACTCGAGTGGATAGATTTATACTCATCATAATAATATTTCAATAAAATTAACCATATGATAAGGAGTCATTATAATTGCCTATTTACTGATTTCTCGTAAACAATTATTAAAGTTATAACAAAAAATTTAGGTACTAAAACATTTCACACAATAAAATATTCACACAATAAAATATTATGGAAAAGCATATTACTTAGATGAAAGTTTTAACCTTAAAATAATTGTTTGCTTCTGTGTTGATAAAATGTCCTATCCTTTTTAAAAATAAATCTGTGGGTTTCGATACGCAGAAATCTGCGCTAGATAGCGCTACCCTAAATAGCGTAGATGTAATATTTAAATACAGAAGGAGTGCAGAAAGAGTTAATTTGTTTCACACATTTTTTTTAATAAAAAACTCAATAGTGTCAACGTGTAGTAGGTTTTTGACAAAATAGATTATCATTGAATTTAGTTTCCAGAGACAAGATCTCTTGTATAAATAAAAAAAATGTAGTTTATTTGTGGCGGATAATCGTAGGTTTTACTGGTACATGTAAAGATTTAGCATGGTTCAGGTTTTTACAGCAACATTATTATATATGTCCTTGTATTGGGTATACAAATAAATTATTTATATGTGTGTTATGTTCAGATTATCGCGGAGGCAGCCAACGGGCCGACGACGCCGGCCGCCGACAAGATCCTGATCGACCGCAACATCCTCGTCATCCCCGACCTGTACATCAACGCGGGCGGTGTCACCGTCTCCTTCTTCGAGTGGCTCAAGAACCTCAACCACGTCTCGTACGGACGTCTCACCTTCAAATATGAAAGAGAATCCAATTACCATCTGTTGGGTGTGCATCTGTTTCCTTTTTAATGTATTTTTAACGTGGCTCAATGACTTATCTAACGATGGCTATCGTGATTGTAGTATTGACTCATTTTTTAAAACCACTGTATCGAGATAAGGAAAATTATGCTTATTTCAAGAGTGAAATTTATTTAGATTACTGATATTTTATTTTCAACTCTATGTTATTCAAATGTTTATAGAATCTGTGCAAGAGTCGCTTGAGAGACGTTTTGGCCGCGTCGGTGGCCGCATTCCCGTCACTCCATCGGAGTCTTTCCAGAAGAGGATTTCTGGTGCTTCGGAAAAGGACATTGTACACTCTGGGCTCGACTACACCATGGAGAGATCTGCTAGGGTATGGAATTATTATTTCACTTCAACATTTCTAATTGTTATTGAGGTCATTTGTTACAAATCATAGTGACATTTCACGTAACTGACTAATAAATATTAATTTTACAGGCTATTATGAAGACTGCCATGAAGTTCAACTTGGGACTAGATCTGAGAACAGCGGCGTACGCGAACTCCATTGAGAAAATATTCACTACATACGCCGACGCCGGCCTCGCCTTCTAAGTTACGACACGAATTTAAAAGTATTGTCTGCATTTTTAGACTCTATATAGTCCCTTTTGCACTTAAGTGTAACTTTTAAGACATTATAATAATCGCAGTATTTCTTCTTTGTCAAAATCATGGCTTTTTTACTTTAATCTTAAGGATAACAATGTTACATGATTTAATTAAATTTTAATTTTCCCTTTGTGTATTGTCTTCAATTTCGAAATAAAATTGTTTTACTGTTAAATGTTGTTTTATTAATTTTAAGTATGTAATGTAAGTGTAAATGAATTATGAACCTTAGATGGCCAATTTTTGTTTCTCCTTAAAAATATTTGTTCCAATGTTTTCTATTATGAAGGAGATTTTTTGAACATCATTTATGAAGAGAAATATATTGCTTTTCATTTTTATGTTGGCTAGCTGTTATTAGATGGTCTCCTAGATATTTTTACTTTTTACTTTCCCGAAAATCCGATAGTTCAGGTTCCAAAGATTAAAGAGGTTCCTTAATTCCTTAAAAATTAATTTAGATTAGTAATATATCAGCACAATAATGTAATATCGCTGATAAAATATAGGTTAACATACCTGTGTTCCAATTTATACTTCACGAGCTTCTGCCTGCGGCTACGCTCGCGTTAAGAAACTCAAATCAAAATCCTTTCTTAGCAGACATCCGCTATAACATCTACCTGCATGCCGAATTTTAGCCCGATCCGTCCAGTGGTTTGATCTGTGCGTTGATAGATCACAATGTCAGTCAGTCAGTCACCTACTCGCCTATGATTTATATATATTTAGAGTACTACAAAATAGTAGCAGCAAACCACCTAACTCTTACCGATTTTAAATTTGACATGATTGTAACGAAATAGCTTTTTTTATTTCGTGCATAATTAAAAATATAGGAAATCAAATATTAAATAATTAAACTGAAAAAGAAGATGATGGGTTATGCATTTAGAAATGTAAAAAAATCAAGTATCTTATAATCTATCAACAATGTGAGTGTAAACATCAATCATGAAAATTTCAATGCAGGATTTACTTACTATATGGTTGTCTCAAACTCCAATAGCACCATGTGATCAGTTCAAAACTTTGTGCCACCTTCCCATTAATCGTTGTCAACTTACTACCTTTGCCTACTATTACTAGTTTAAAACAAAATTAAGACTTGTGTTGTAATTTCAACTTCAGGGTCATTTTATAATTATAATTAGGCCTCAAAAATTTTTTTGGATTTTGCATCCAATGTTACATATTAATTCTTCCATCTAAGGTGAAATAGTGCATTCTTTTATGTGTCATATTATTATACCATTTGTATAAATTTCATGAATGTGCTTACTGCAAAATATATGACTCTGTGGTAGACTCTTATTACGTGTAATGTCACTATGACACATTAAAAATGTCGGTAAATGTCAAAAAGCGAAGGCAAAACCGATAATTTCTGATTCTGATAAGTATTTCAGCAAGGTTTCGAAAGTAGCTATTTTATATTTTTAAAATGTCCGTTCTACCGTTAGTATTTACCATACTAACCTCATTAATAAATGGAATTTTAACCAAAAGTGTAGAACTTACTTTTGAATTGCCGGATAGCGCAGTTGAATGTTTTTATCAAGAAATTGAAAAAGACACTGCTGCCGCGCTGGAATACCAGGTAATTAGTTTACGCATCGATTTACCGCTGTGTTAATCTCAACAAATTATGTCTCAAACCCGGGAATACTTTGTGTAACTCAATAATTAATACTTACAGTTCTAATTACATCGTTATGGAAGCTTTTGCCTTGTGTGACCCTGATTCCTTTACTCCTTTAAAATTTTCATGATCAGATGTTAGTTTACAAATTCACAATAGTTGAATCTATTTGTAAACATTTTAAAATCTGTGAGCGTTTACATGAATATTTTCTTTACAGGTCATAACTGGTGGCCAATACGATGTAGATGTAAAAATAGAGGCACCAAACAATCAAATAATTTATCAACAACAAAAGATGCAGTATGATTCTCATCAGTTTACTGCGTCAAAAACAGGTAGGTCTACCTCAAGATATTTATTTTAATTTTAATAGCTGATATGAGAATAGACAGAGCACCTAATGCTTATTGTTTACTGTACTTACCAATTTATCATCAACTAACCAAGTAGTGAAGTATTGGCTCAAGCCCTCAGCTAGAATACATGTTGTTTGTAATAAATATTTAGTTTATAATAAAATCAGTGTGAAGTATATTTATTATAAATATGTTACAATATACTGGTCTATCAGTACGGGAATACCCAGATTTCATTCATTATTGTTTATTACAAGGCTTGCCTAATGTAATTGGTTATTTGAATTAAATATATTCAAAAACTAATGTTATCAGTAAATGTTATCATAATTATGTTCTTTAGCAAAAGCAAAGTAACTAAGTGTTCATATAGCACTTTAATATGTACTGTTGTTAATATCTATTCTAATACCAACATATGTTATTATTGAAAAATATTTCAGGTGTTTATAAGGTCTGCTTTAGTAATGAATTTAGTACATTCTCTCACAAACTTGTATATATGGAACTAAATGTAGGGCCTGAAACACCACTCCCGGGAATAGGTGACCATGCCACTGTACTTACACAGGTATGTTAATTATATATATAACATGTGAAGAGTCCACATAATAAATAAATAAATAATTAATTATCTTCTAATATATTTATTACAAGCCTTTATGTAATTTAATTTCTATCATAATTATAATTTGTGCTGACATTTAAATTATATTTGTTAATATGTTGATGTTTTTCCAGCTGGAAGCTTCAGCAGAAGTTATTCATAATTCACTTAATACAATAATTGATCACCAAACACACCATAGATTAAGGGAAGCCCAAAGTCGCAAACGAGCTGAAGATCTGAATGAACGAGTTTTCTGGTGGTCCATGTGTGAAACTGTAGCGATTATATGTGTTTCACTTGCTCAAGTTATGGTGTTAAAGAACTTTTTCAGTGACCGACCCACATTGTACAATAAAATGTAATAGTGAATTAAATTATGTATGTGGTTGCCACTAAACTACCTCAGTTTGTATGTGTGTGCTGTCACAGCCTCATCAGCATGCAACACAACATTATTCTCAATTGAAAGTGTTTTAATATATAGTGTAAACTGAATTTTACATCACAATTCTACATTAGCCTTATGAGATATCTGCAGGGGTGGTTGAAGCTCGTGTAGCGCCCATTTGCAATGAAACCCGGGCACCCCCTAGGCTTGATAACTGCTGCCACCCATTCTGGATATCTGACATGTTTAAGAAGTTGCCACAGGGCTATGAGAGAGATTTTCCATCAAACACATTTGTGATATGCTAGGCATGCAACACAATTTTATTAAGATCCATTTACACAACTTGCCCATACCAAACTATCTTAACAATGATGTACTCATTCTGGTCATTGCTATGCTACTTAAAACCAGTATATAGCTAGACATGTAAGTGATATGTACATATATTATGTAGACTTTATAAACTATTTGGGGTAGTAGTGTGATGGCATTCGGATACATAATTGTTTTAGAATAAATTTATTAATATATTTCTTGAGACAATTTTATTTTATCCTTTTTTTTACCAACCTTGAAATACTGATAGAAGGAAATTGGTGAACTTGACGAATTTACTTCCGGTATATCTTGACGAGTCTATTGTTTCACTATATTTGTACTTCTTTAACCTTCAGTCCATATAAATTAATACATTAGTATAATACTTAACTTTGTATTTGTAAGTCAGATTTGAAGTTAGGGCATTTAAAGAAACAGTTTTGTATAATAATTTTTATTTTGTAATAATTATTACTTTAATAAGACTAAGTTGGATAATGAACTTAGTAATATAATATCCCTACTAAGGAGTCCCTAGCTTGCAGTGGAAACCCCATTGAAATTAATTATTATTACATATTCATTAAACTAGGTATTTCTCTGCTGCTGCTCTTGAATAAGTTCTTTTAAACTATGCAATAGGGATGTAAAGGGTTTTGCTTCAAGTTTATAATTGGTTCATACAATGTGAGGTGAACTAACATCTAGTAAAGCTGATAAGTTTTAAAGTTAATGTTAGTTATCAAAATATTAAATAGAATGTAAACCAAAATGAGTATAATTTAAATGGTCTGCACATTCCTTGCCATTTTCTAAAAATAGTAAGGTTTAAACATTATACATAGTACGATTTTTTATGATAATGGTAAAGAAACCAGCAAATGGCCAATAAGTAGTCAATACCATCTATGTACATTTATCCAGGGCCATGTATGACACCAATGATTTTCTCACCAAGAAGGAACATATAATAAACAAATGTAAACTATTTGTAAAAAGTACACAATGAAAACACAATAAAATCTAAGTACATTAGTTCTTTAGTATGTTATGAATGCTTACAATGTTATGATTGATAAATTAAAACAAAACAAGTAATGCAAATACACCATTAACTAAGGCACAAGGATAAGCAATAAGTGGCCTTTGTTCAGAATCACCTGACATTGTAACAAACAGCCTACTTGCTGATAGTGCTGACCAAATAACTGCAATTGCAGACAAACTGAGACCAATAGCGCCATCTAGTGATAAAAATATGCCGAGGCCTGCTAACACAACCATTGGTAACATACAGTATCCCAATACACTTGCCACACTTAAGATAGTGAAAACTCCCTCTGTGCGACTCATGAGGGTCAATAAAAAATACATTAATATGACTGACATTACAGAGAGACCATAAACATAACCAAAATGTGCCTTGTTTCCTGAAAGAAAAAGACAAACTGCCAACGCTAAACAAAATGCAATAGGCCCAGCAATGTCAGTATCTCTGAGCAAAAAGTTTGCATCGTCTGCTTTTGAGTGGCCATGAAATGGATTTAAAACAGCCAATGTTTTTTCTAAAATTCTATCTGGATATATTTCTAACTCGTCCAACAGCGGTGGCTCATCAAATTCTGAAGTTTCTTGTGTTGTCTCCCCAGGTATAGGAGCTGGAGTAAATATACTAGTATTGTAATATTGGTTGTTGTTAGCTGGTATTCCTGGGTTTTGGTCATATGCAAAATTTTGTTGTTCTGTAGGAAATGTCTGAAAATCTGTAAAAGAGGTTAATAAAATTAAAATACATATTTATTCCATACCAGAAAGAAAATGCTTGAGACAGTATAAGAGAAGAAAATGACGATATTTTTAATATAATGTAGGGACTTATTTTGATCACTTACCTAATGTTTGTGAAGGATCCGCAAAGGTGTTTGAAGTATTGAAGGAATAATTTTGACTATTGTCCTGTTGCTGCCAGGAATAGTCATTGCCGTAGGTGTTGTTGAAATTAGGATTTGCCATTTCATAAAAGTAGATTTACGTTACCTAAAACAAAAATTATAAGACAAAGTTGATTCTTACAAGAATATTATGGAAATAGTCAAGCAGTTCCAGAAGTTTCATTAAAGCGGTTTATCATAAAGTACTAAATATTCCACTTACCGGAATTTTTATATTCGTACATTGAATTATATGCAATAATCTAAAAGTGCATGCAATAGTTTTTTAATGTAATATACTTTCTTCTATATATCTGATATAAACGGTGATAATCCACACATATCCAAAATTACAAACATAGTCGACGTCATCTGTCAACGTCAAATGTCAGTTTGTTAAAATCGCTAAAAGTCAAATTATTTTATCTGAAAATGTGTTCATAGTCTATTGTAGGAATCTATGACTGGCGGTAGAGTAATAGAAGATTTTTATAATGGATTAAAAAAAAACCTACTTATTCTATTCCCATGTGGACATAAAACCAGAAGGCCAGAATATTTTTATATCATTTGTCGACAAATACCACTATAGGATACACAATCTTCATCACCACTCGGGTATTAACCTATAATTAATAAATAATATCCATAACACAAAAACCCTCATTAACTGTTACTGCATTTGAAGACCCAGTTCGTCAACCAGTGGTAACCGTTCGTCAACCGTGTTCGAGAACTATCTATCAGTTTATACCAATGTACTCTATGGAACTAAACGTTACGCGGAAACTAAGGTCTCTTTCTGAGTTTGTCCCTCTCCCCAGTTTTTACCAAGTTCCAGATCCAAGTTTGTATAAGAGCATTTTTTACACCGAAATTCAATAATAAATTATCAGTTTATTATTTATTTAGATTTTTTTGTCGATTTGATTTATCGTTAATATACGGTATATTATATTAAACGAGTGCGTTCAGCCCATTCACCCAAAGCACAGGTATCACTTATCATTGAGTAGACCTAGAATATATTCCATCCGCTGCTCCAACCGGCCAACCCAAGGCCTTCGACAGGGCTTAACGACTGTTATCTACGTTAACAACCAGGTCCGAGGAGTTAACGTGCTCTATGAAACACTCAAGGTTTTTTTGCCACTAGCGGTCACCCACCCAGGTACAGTTGTTCAACTGTCAATCGCTGAGGATTGACGCTAGCTGCCGGACTCTACGCGCCCCCTTTATATAATCAGGGTTTAATTTGTGTTTGATTTGGCAGTAGATTTCTGTGACCCCTACTAGCTCATGGTATATCATTCGGTGTTAAAAATAAGACATTTTCTTTTTTTTGAAGAATATAAATTTACAAATGTAGCTTTTGTAGTTTTTAAGAAATTTGAAGTAAGACCCCTAGTAGCCTATGAAATTTTGTACCAAAATAATTATATCGAATGTTACATTTAGACAAATCAGGGCCGATATTTATCATACCAAATTTTTATGGCTCATTGTCTCCTCCTTCACCCTATAATAATGAATATAAACCGAAAAAATTAAAATAGTCGGAAAATTTAAGAAGTAAAAAACACTCTTATATATGGCAATAATTTATTTCTGTGTTTATATAATATTTAAAAATGGAATGATTTTGTATTTCACATAAAAATACAAATTGTGGCAAAAAGTCCAGCAAAATAAGATTCCGATGTCACTCAAAAATTTTCAAAATCGAATATTTAATACTTGATTTTTTTAATAAATATGTGTTATATACTGTGATTATTCCAATATTGAATTAAAATATTTTGTAATTAACAAAGGGTCTTTTATGTCACAAAGTCTAGTAACAAAGTTAGCAAAAACGAAAAAAGTATTTTATATACCAAATGAAGTTTACAAGTAGTGAATAATGATTTCAAGAATTATGCGGGTATCTTACTATTGGTTTAAAAAACTGATCGAATATTAAGGATCATCGAAAAGTAGAAGTATTGATAAAATAAAAAACGTTGCCATATAAATGGTTAAAATCATTTACAAAAGTTCAGTTCAGTTTAGGTGCAATCAAAACGATATACGAACCTCACAAAAACTATTTGCGGCAGTGTAGTTACTACAAAATTTAATAGGTGGCAGTAGTAGCAACAAATTTTAATATTTCAAGAGATTGAAATTTTCCCATATTATTTTTTCAATCATTCGTGCTATTAAAAAGAATTTTAAAAGCAAACATTGTTACGTGAAACCGTCATTCCGTAATAGTAGAGGAGCTCACTATACTAAATGAGTAGTTAGTTAATAATTGGACTTTAAAGCCAGGATTTGCGTTCTCACAACAGCCTCACCCCAAATATTATATAACTGATGTAATTATTAAAGAAAAAGTAACAGTTTAAAAGCAGAATGTCCATTGTTTAACCTCCTCCCACGAAAATCTTGGCTAGGGCCTTGTTGGGACCTATAAGATATTTCTTATTATAAGGTTAAAAGAAAAAAGTTATATATTTTACACCTTATTATCGGTGGAGGAAGGAACTACAGGCTCTTAAAAAATATTCGAGCGCGTCGGATTGATAAGGTACCGGCCCCACGTGTCCCCTATGACGGAGATGTCTTAATCGGCCGGCAATAATATCGACAATTTGAAATATTCGAGGGCGACTGATTTTTATACAGATGCTTCGTATACGAAGATATATATATATCGTCGTGGTGATTCACATTCTGACGATGTTTTGTAAAGATTTTGGTAATATGACGATTTGTAGAAGCATTAATTTTTTTTATTGCTCAATGTTATAGTTTAAAATATAATGAAAATAGCATGATAGTAAAAAAAGTTATTCTAAAAAGTTTCTTCAAGTACCTACAGTACTTCAAGACACAGGTATTCAACAGGGTGGACGGTAACGCCCGTATCTGACGCGTTCGAATAAATCATAAAATCCCATGTCGGAATCACCTACCTAAGTATTTTGTGGTTACAATCTATTCCATTGTTCACGAAAAAAAACTTTAGTTTGACGAAACTTAATATGACCTTATGCTCGTCAGGCTTTTTCAATTTACAGTACTTTGGAGCAAAGCTCTTGTATTAGTATCATAAATATAAAACACAGAATTCTACAATAAATACATGCTTACAATAAATACTACGTGAGTAAATTATATTTACACGAATTTCTATATGTATGATTTCTTACTATATTTTTAAAAATACTAAAGACAATATCATATAATTACATACATTTAAAAGTGTAGGTACCTACGTTCATTAGTACAGTTTTATAATATAAGAACTGACCAAATCTGCTTATTTATTAAATAATATCACAAACAAATAAATAACAAAGGCAATTGGGTTTGCGAGATTTATAACATTTACTACAATATCTTAAATTGACTCGACCATATAGTACCAATATTATGATTCCCAATACATAGGTCCAACAATAAGTCTTTCGGATATATGAATGTATGAAAACGGATAAACCCGATATCTGGATAATCTATGCTAAACAGGTTTATTCTGTCAGGTTATATACTTTAGGCTAAATTAGTATGGGCGAGGCGAAACTAAATAAATCGTTACAGATAACAAAAAATTTAACGTTAGGAGACACTAACGTAGAGATTCTCCTCCTTCGCCCCTTTTAATGGGTACAATGGAGATAGGAGTGTCAAGTGAAGTCGACAGAGTTCCTATTTCTGTTTTAATTTGAGGCTACAGGCCAAACTACATTGTCCAAGGCTAAACAATATATCCTGACACGTATAAGATAAACCGCTTTGGCCTAGAATAACCAACCTATTTTAACTTGCAATTAAATTTTTACGGTACATTTAAATTAGCTGAACAGATCAATTTGAAGTTTTGATCGTGTAAGTACGCTACTAATTTAAAATTATACTTTTGCGAGAAAGATTACTTTTGACTATAACATCATTATATACAACAAATTCTGAAGCTTAGTAATTATCATTTTGAATATGAATAGGGTATTTGACAAGTTTTTAAAACCTATTTAGTATTATTTAGTAGAAGCCGAAGAACCTATAAAAAGTTATTTTTAATTCTGGTATGTATTTATCTTAAAAATTCAAATTATAAATTCACCACAGGGTATCCTAGTGTGGGGCTATGAGTGTGTGGCGTTATTTATTTATTATTTCAATAACCAGCCAAAACGTTACTATGAGCTATATGACGTGTTACTGCCATCGATGACATCACTTGCAGGTGAAATAGAAAATATGTAATAGTTGGCGGATTGATGTTTACTTGTAAGTGACGTCGTCTAGATCCGACGCAATTCGGACAGTTTTGTGTCAGTGACCGACGTCTAAGAAAGTGTAATTTTAATAATGGATAAACTAATATTTATTTTCCAGTTATGTAACTGCAGAACGATTTTATAATTCACAATGCGAGTTGTCTATTGAATACTGTCAAATACCCAATTGTGTATGGGCTCAATGAGCATATATTTGTAAACAGAGTAAACTAGTTTTTAGTGGAAGCTTTTTGTTTGCATAACCTAGAAACATTTTGAACTTATAAGGGTATAAAGTATAAAAATCTGCAAAATAATGTGATGTGCCCTATGGAGAAAGTATTACAAAAGTTTCTTCTCTTCTCGCACAAAATGTAAATAACAAACAAGTTAGTAAATGCAATAATTTGTGTTCGATTAAGGAATTTTATAACAAGCTTTTTACCTCTTAAAATTGAACTGAAACTGATATTTTAATATTATGTAGTTCACTTTGGGATATTTTATCGAACTATTGACAAAACAACCGTTGAATTATCGGAACTAACCATAATATTTTTTATTGCATTACAAATGGCAGTCATAAATACATTTATAAATAATTAGAAATAAACAATAGTTTCAGGTACTACTTCATAAGTCACACCTTGCATTACACTGCCACAAACTTTCGTTACTTATTCTTGGAAATTGTAACAAAACATTATTATTATAATAAAACAAAATCAACATAACATCAATTAAATATCTTAAAAGTAACTTATAAAATATGTAATCACCATTAATTACACGAAATATTAAAATCAAATATATTTCACAATAAAAATATAAATTGTATAGAATAAATAAACATGAAAAGTCACGTTTATTTAACGACGTCACTGAAAGTAACAATATATAAAACATAGCGTTTTGTGCGAAACTTAGGAAGGCAATAAATGTTGCAGACGAAACTACATAACTCAATTGTTTGAACATTCTGTTGAAATAAGACCGAAACAATACTGTAAAGTGATACCAGTTGGTAATGGATTTTAAAAATAACTTCAGTAAATGCTCGATATCCAGACCATTAAGTTTGGAATGTAACGTTATTATTAGTTGTAATAAATGAAATAATGTTTGAAACTGATGTAGGAAGATAACTGTTATTATATAGAAGCGGTCAAATTGCACCATAACCATTTCATATGTTTGATGCAATTTCAATTTCTATAGGATTTTAAACTTTTTTCATCGTGGACACACAAAATTTTTAATTGAAGCGGGTACCTACACCTTTGTATTTTATACCGAAACAATAGATAAATAATAATATGTGTGATTTTTTTACTGGGTCGAAATATCGATATAAGACACAAAGATCGTAAATACCCGCTATTATTAAAATGTTCAATTTGCATTTATTAAAATGTTTGTTCTACTCTATTCGTCATTTATTTATCAGAGACAATACACTTTTCTATGTTCTTATAGTAGAAAACAATACGTTGATAACACTAAAGCTCGTCAATAATTACTAAATAAAATAAGTCGACTGATCAACAAAGCAAAAAATGGTTCCAGACCTATTTGTCTCAGATTTGTTATGGGGTTTATTACGCCTAATGCTGTACTTAAAAAAAAAATACATAATTTTGACCTATCATATTTATGAAAGGTTTACATAAATATGTATTAATTTACTAACCCCTGATAACTTGAAGGGGGAACAAAACTTTAACTTGTAATTGCTAATTCTGGCGTATTAAGATATGTTGTTTTCTATTAACAGAAATGTAAAAAATATATAGCAATTTAAAAGTCGTAAGTGTTTTAATCACATTTGGGATCTCATTACCGATAGATGTTAATGGCTCAGTTATAGAAAAAACGCGTTGTATTGGGTTCTTGCAATAATTAAATCTGTTTTCATGTAAGTCCAATAATTTTCGACAATACGACTAACGTATTTAAATACCAGCTACTTAAATACGATTTTTTAAGACACAATCTACACCTTTTAGGAACCGATTTTAGAATAGGCACTTTCCTTATGTGCTTAATTTTTGGCCAACCTTCAATAAATAGAAACAGTTGAAACTTGAAACCAGTGGATCCTCGCTTATGAAAAGGATAGTTTGTTACCGTTTTTACACGTTTTTGTTTCACCTGTATGTTTGTGACCGACTCTTTTCGGCTCGATTTTGCCCTACTTTGAGTGACGAGATTTAATTTTACCTTAGCACCTTTGTCAAGGACCGATGAGAATGCAATAATTCGTTAAAAAAAACCAAAAACACGCTTTTAGAGTTAATAAAATTAAAAAGTAAAAAAATAATAATAAGAATAAAATTACTAAGAAGAAAACTAATGTCACTGTTACAAAAACGCGGGGTGCCGTGGCGGTAACACATTTTTAAATTAATCGTGAAGTTTCGGAATGAAACTGGAATGAAAATGAAAAGTTATAATGATTGATATTGAACACCCTGCGCTTTTAGAACAGTGATATAAAATTTGTCGTCATTAATTTTATTCTTTTTTTTTAAGAATTATTTTTTACTGTTTTAATTTGATTAACTCTAAAAGCGTATTTTTATGTTTTTTTAACTATATATTTCCTTACATTTATTTATTTGTCATAATAATTGGAGTTTATGCCTATACTAAAATCGGATTCCTCATGAAATGATATAGATTGTCTAATTCTAAGTTATAGGGGTTTTAAGTGTAATTACGCATATGCTATACAGTATTGTCTAAGCAACAGTAAAATTCGAGCTACATACCACGCGGTCCGCTGTATCTGTCTAACTGGTAATGTATTTATAACATTAAATTTATCATAACTATACTACTTAAGTTGATTAGTGTTTTAGATTACAAAGTTATATCAAATATCTCAATAAGCAATTTCATATAACAATATGTACTTTGATACATTAAAACATGATCCTACAAAATTAACATAAACACTTTATACAATCTACATTTTGTACATGGGTTATATAATAGCATTAGGACAATACATATAAAGTTTAAAAACACACTAATCGCGGAAGATTAACAGTACAATTTGCCATAAAAGTAATCAAAATAAAGTAACAAGTATATCAAATAAAAAATTCACAAGATATATATATCACAGTTGCCTAAGGAAGATATTAGTCGTTACGATACTATTATTAGCTGAGGATAGATTAATAATACATAATATATTTAAAGAAAATAAAAATACAGCACTCAATCTCAAGTCCCAGGCATTCCACTTAAAACACAGCGAAGGCCACGTTTTAAAAACAAAACAATTTGGCTCGTAGCGATAACTAAACGTGGAAATAGTCACTCACGGTGCCCTCAGCACCATTATTAATACTGCTTTTGGATTCCCTGTTCACGGGAACGTTAATTTTTTCATATCCCGCCGACGAAACCGATCTCCCCACGGAGCTTTCTGCGACATTATTCAGTTTTTCGTACGGTGGCTCCTTTTTTGATAATTCGAAATACTTGACGCTCTCGTAATTCGGATCCTTTCTAGACCTCACGGAATCATATTTCGGATCTTTTAATCTCACCGATTCATACTTCGGATCTTTACATCTCAACGATTCATAGTTCGGGTCTTGAGCGTTGACGGTCTCGTAGGGATCTTTCGGTCGTACCGATTCGTAGTTGGGATCCGATTCGCTTCCCGTGCCGGTGTAAAAGGGATCGTTCGACATCGACTCGTAGTTCGGTTCTAGGGTGGGATCTTCGTTGTTGTTCGCGGGCCAGTTGTCGTACTTCCCGGATCTCTTGTTCACCGTGGAGTAGGTCGGTTGCACCTTGTATCCGGACGCGATAGTGGCGTACGGAGGCGTGGGCGGTTGGTTCCTGAGCACCTCGTAATTAGGATCCGAATCGGACGCATTGTTGTCCGTTTTCGATATGTGTTCGTATCCCGCGTCGCTGCTCATAATACTGTTGGGTCCGCTATCGTTCAGCAAGTCGTTTAACTTCAACAAGTTGTTATTCGTGAAGTGCGACGTCTGATTCATCTTGGCGACGTCCTTGACGGTTTCGTAGCCGGGATCTTGGTTCTGGGAGCTCTTTCGTTCCTTGCGCGCTATCGTCTCGTACCCGTGGTTCACTGATTTGTTCCGATCGATCGTCTCATACCCGGGATCGTCGGGTCGATACTTCAGCGTGTGCGTTTCGGAATCGTCGCTAACGTTCTCCTTGATCGTTCTCACAGATTCCTCTTTTCCTTTGGCTTTCTTCATGACTTTAGCGTACATTTCCTCCACGTTGCGAGAGGGACTCTCCGTCGCTCGTTGCTCCGAGTTGATGCTGGTATTGGCCTCGGCCGAGGAGTAGTCGCTGTAACCGGGACCGTCGATCGAATTGTACAGATTATCGGTGGGGTTTTCTCTTTGATCGATGTCAAAGTTAAGTTCCTTCGCAACTAACGGCCGCATCAAGTCCCCGGAACTGAACCTGTGTTTCTCCACGGGATAGTTGCATCCGTAGAAATCTGAAGAGCTGACGCAACTGTTGTTTCGTTGATGTTTCTCGTTCAAACTCCGCCGGAGTTTATCATGACTAAAAAGATCACCTAAAAAAAGAAATAATAACTTAGTAATATTTTCTTTGAATATATACTATAAAGGTTTCCGGACATTACCGACAATAACAGAAGGTTCGGAGTCAATTCTATTTACCCTGGTGCCACTATTATGTCGTTAAGTTGTTTAATGCAAAGGAAGCCTTGCCAATTGCTGTTAAAAAATATAATTTGAATAATAGAACTATCTCGCTTATCACTATGACAGGACAATTACGCATAAGAGAATGAATCGACCCCTATTTTTACTATAGGGAGTGCGAAGAATTATATTAGTCAATAAGTGCAATTTATTATAATATATTAAACTGGATGGGGATCATTAATTATATTCACCGGTGCTTGATATTCTCTGATGTCGATTGGCTAAGGCGGCGAGGGCGCTGGCCGAGGTGGGCGGGGGCGGGGGAGGCAGGGGCGAGTTGGCTTGCCGCTTCTCCGGCTTCGGGGAACCCAAAGCACCCGTCGAGTTAGAACACGATGACGATGATGCTGTAAAATACAACACAACTCTTGACTAATCATATAAAAAATGTGATACCAACATACGCCCGGCTGTCTTCAACCCATTAATGTCCCACTTCTGAGCACATGTCTCTCCTCATCACTGAGGAGGTATAGAGATTCCTCTACTACGCTGCTCCAATGCGAATTGGTGAAGGGTTTAGTGGCGTACCTAAGTGTCGGAAGTTTTTAAGCCGCCCGAAGGACTCCGACATTTCTTGACAACTGTTATTTACCATTTTCAACCACATTTTCAACCACATCAACTGGACATTTTCAAACAATTGTATTACGTTACTATTTTATTATATACTGTATGAAATTATTAGTAACAACATTACCTTGTCGAGAATGTGTCGCGTTTGTGGATGATGCTCCTATTTCAGGCGGTGCGCTTCTCCTACAATAAAATTAAAAATACAATTTCAACTTAAGTCATAGTACACATTAAACACATTTTACAGTTATTAAATTATACATTACATACATGATTTTTGGACTTAGATATTCAAAAGTATTCAACTCGATCCTTTCATAGTATTTCAGAGTAGACTTTGGTTGCAGTAAACTTGTACATAATCCCATATATGTTATGATTATTGTTGACTTAACTCGTATGTTAATCATTCGAAGTGTCGAAGAGTCAAATAAAAACTTCATCGTGTTTAAGATTTTAAAATATTCATCTTCATTTCTATGGCCACCATAGTTTTAATTTAGATCATAAAGTGCCATCTTAGATCGACATAATATGTATCAAATAAGTAACAGTATCATTCTTTAGCTTACTGATATTGTAGATAACATAATACAGATTTCCATTGATAACGAATAATGCCTTATCACTGTTGATAAAAAACTCTTGTTTTGTACACAAAAACACTTTTAATACAACCTATAAATCTTGATTAAACTTATGCATTTCCTGATGCATTGATTTAATCACATTTCATTTAAATTGTACAATTTATTCACCAGCACTTTAGATAAGTACTTAATGTCAATTTTCAATCTGTATTGTACACTGTTATTCAATATATATTAATGACTCGCTTGATTTATCAAACATGAATATTAATATGGAACATGTAAATTATAAGTGAAATGAACAGAAATTCTGTTTAACAGCGAAATATCAATCATAATATTTGTGGGTCATTCCGATGTCATGTATTTTTTAAGCACATGAGAAGTTTTTAGAAAATCCAATAATATCTAAGCCTATAGAAAACTACATAATATAATTAATATAAACTGCAATGTGGCCTCATAAAGACTATTTAGTACCTAGTTGACCATAAAGTCAAAGTCAAAGTCAAAGTAATTGTATATGTATGAATGTTTTGTCTCGTTGGGCTTGTATCAAACTGTTTTGTTTACTACCTTTTTAAAGTAGATAGTAGAAAACAAAGTAATACTGATGTAAATTATAGTGTTTCGCAAGTATTACAATGATTTACACAATAATACAATCATATATAAAAAAAAAATTATTTCATGTTAGCAAATTAGATTGTAAGTCAAATTGTTATGTACTTAATGTAATGTATATACTTGAACTCATCAATATTACAACATTTATAGATTCTCACTTACATTTGAATCAAATAAGACGCTTAATAATTGAACGTTTTAAAATAAAATGTACACAGTTGTCATCTGTCCATGTTCCGAACAAAGCCTGACTTAGACAAAGTTTATAATCTATTGTCTTGTAAAAAAAAACATTAAATAGAAGTGAAAGGGATACGAAAATCTAAACTACAGTCGATTGTATGTGAGTTCCCTATGTCTTTTTAAAGTTTTGATTCGATTATGATGAAACCGTTTTAAGTACGATTTTTGATATATGACAGACCCGAAGTAGTCCAAATGGTTGCCTCAGCACGGAATTCTTCAATAATTGACTGTAAGGGTATCAAACTCGGTGTAATCGCATAACGTAATGTACTATAAATTACCATTAGTTATTACGAAAGGGTAATTCATCGGTATATTATAAATGCATGCGTATATAATAAATCTAATTTTCCATATATGATTTAGATTCATATCGTTTAGCAGGAGTATCTCATTAAATGTAATCTAGACCTATTTGCACAAGTAGCGTACTAAATCTAATCGGGCGATTGGAGGTGATATAAATATTATAACTTATCTGTTACATCTGGATAGATGTTCAAGATATAAAGGCGATAATGAATTTTATATAAATAACTACATTATTTCTCCAGTTACTTTTGTTTTGTAGTTATTGAATTTAATAACAGCTTAAGAGAAAAGGCCAACAAATATCGTAAGGGATAATGTCTATACTCAATACAGGCAACTCTGAAGCGTGTGAAGGCGTGAATAGCGTAACAAATCGAAAATGCACTTTTCCGGGCAGCCATTTTTAAGTTTAAGTTTCATCTGTAAATTCTGTTGTTATGTTAATAAATACTTTTTTTCTGAGAGTGTATGCATTTGCTTTGAGTTTTCAGATCACTATGAATTAAACAATCCTAATTCCTATTATGCGTAAAAGAATATATGCAAGTCGACTTATTAACTGTAATTCACACCTGGAACGGATTTATAGAAAGAAAAACAATGTTTGCAATGACATATTATTTAAACTAGAATCTTTGTAAAGTTCTTTAGGAAACCCTATAAAGAAAAGTTGCTTGTGGCAGCAGGTGACTCACCTCGCGTGATGTACCATCTCCGGCAACAAGGCATGAGATGCTTCCCTCCGGCGCGGCTCGGGTCCTATCTGAGCATACGTATCCGAACCCTCGCCCATACTTGCCTCTTCTATCGCTGCGTACATTTCATCTACAATCACGTTCATGAAATGAGAAATAATGCAATACGAATTAGATACATGTCACTGTATCGTATAAAACAAAGTCGCTTTCTCTGTCCCTATATCCCTATGTATGCTTAAATCTTTAAAACTACGCAACGGATTTT
>DWJN01000208.1:0-28441 GCA_018248895.1 Carystus phorcus
AAAGTTCTAAATAAAAGTCCGCGACAGCATATGTCTAGCTTTTAAGGTTAACCCACTATAAGCATTTTTATTGTTATCAAATTAGTTCTAAAATAATAATTTCTACGACAAAACAAAGTTTGCTGGATCATCTAGTATCCCATAAAAGACACATGTACATAAAATATAACGCTACGCAATATTATCGCCACAAAAAGTTATGAGATCACATGTAAAATCCAGTTGTTTTTTTTTTTATTGGTACAGTGAATAAAAATATAAGCACACCTGCTATAATAAGTTTTTCGCCCCGAAACCAAAATCATCTGAGTAAAGTTGAGTCGTAAAGCGTTATTTTTAAGGTCCATGTTTTCTTTGTGTAAGAGAGAGATGCTACGCATACCTAAACACTGGTGTTATATAAAAATGAGCAAGAATTGTTAAAATGTAGAGTGATAGTAACAATTTTACAACAAATCTATTTGTAGTAAATGATGCTCAATGACATAAACCGACTCAAAATTCTTGAATTCAACCATTTTAACTCAATTCTCTACAACTTACTAAAATTTGATGTAAGTAATCGTTATATATACAAAGTACGTGTCACAGTGTTTCTCCGCGATGAACTCCTAAACTACATAACCGATTTTAACCAAATTTTGCACACAGTGTGCTGTTTGTCCAACTTGAAAGATAGGGTAGGTTGCATCTAAATTTATAGTCGCAATATTATTTTATTGCAAATTATTTGTTTAATCTTACAGAGGATTAGTTCTATAAGATTCTAACAGATGGTGGTGTAAGATAATTAATTGAAAAATTAAGTATGTAAACCTAAGTCACAGCAACGCGTGGTCGGGTCTGCTAGGTTATATGTATATGTTGCAGAACAACGTCTGCTGTGTCAATGAGTTGTATGAAATATGTACCCACATTAACAAATACATTTCACTGACATTCTAAACCAGAACTATCCCAAACCTGCGTTTGAATCGCAATGTCAAACAAATGAGACAAGTTCCTAATATATGACGTCATAAGACCAACTTGAATATTTTGTTCAAAATAATCGTCTCATTAAATTCATAGAGTAGGCCTCATTAAAATAAAACAAATGCGGCTTGCTGTGACGTAAATACGCAGTCAACCTTGACCTTGAAGCAAGGTCGGTCGAATTTCACTCCACTCAGCTCTCGGCTCGTTCAGTCTCAACGTACACCATTTGCCTCCATTCGCGTACTGATTAACGAATACAGATACAATTAAATTAAGATTCTTGTATAGAAAACAATCTTATATTATTAACTAACGATTGTTGAATCACTTGCTGATGCCCGTGACGTGACTTTCAAAAGGGAAATACTCTCCAGAACGCTAGTTACGGAGCGGTAAATTCATCAAATTATTTTATGCCTAATTCCATATTTATTTAGGGAATTAATTTAAAAAAAACCCCTGTAAATGCTTCCCTACGCCATATAAAGAATCCCTGTATATACATGTTTCTATGTCTTACATTAGAATATGCGCTGTCTTTTAGTGAGCATTTTATTACGTAAATATTAAAGGAAAATTACGTACGTAAACACAGGTATGTATTATGCATGTAATGTTCAAGTTCAGATGAATGAAAACGCGTACTGTCTAGACGATTCCTTTATTCAGACTAAGACTTAGCTGTATATTCTACAACGTAACGATAATTACAATAAAATATGTTAAATAAACTGAGCTTAGTGTGAGTACGTTAATACTTGCTTTAAAGAGAAATGTTTCGAAGTAAACACTTGCGTTGTTTATTTTATTTATGGAGAATTAGTAAGTTCCATCGTAATTTTGTAAAACGTTTGAAGATTATTTTCTTACTGTTTTCTCAGTATTTATCAGTACATTAAAATACAGAAGCAGTATATTATAAAGGATAATACGAAAAAAAATATATTTACAAGATAAATAATTGAATAAAGGATTCGCATCAAATTTGCTACACACCGGACCTAACGCATAAAATGAAGCTAAACGGCTAAAGAACAATAGAGTAATTTCCAACGAAACTCATCTGCACTCAGTTGAAAGCAACTCAAATACAGAGGGCGCTGCGGACGTCGAGTGCCCGCCGCGGCTATTCAAGTTGCTTTGAGGTTAGGGCACAATCATATAAGACCCACTAACAAATACTAAAACCTCACCTTATATGAGACATACTTTCACTACTAGACCTCATTTGTGAACCATTCTATTTCATGCCTGTATATAAATTAAGAAACTGGTAGTTCCGCATTGATCCATATCCACATTTATACAGGAATTACAGACAATATACATATATACTAATATTGGAATGTTTTCAGCCACCACAAAACTTATGGCACAACTTGACGTGGCTCAACGCTCGTTTATAACAAAAATTAAAAATGGGTAAATAAACGCATTTCTTATCTTAAAGCAATACACTTGAGCATTACTTATTGAATGTAATGTAAGCTAAAGTAAGTTAAGTAATTCGCAACGACAATTAATGATGTCGTATATTTCAGTGTAAAAGGAAACATGCAGTTATAATTTTAATATAATACGTGATTCATATATACACAAAAACCTGTCTTAAATTTATACGAATAAAATCAAAGTACCAATCAATATTAGCTCGTATATTTAGAAATTAATAAATGAACTCGTGAACCTTAACAAAATAGACTACAGTAATGTTTTAACGTAAATCTATTCTTAGTAGCAGACACTACAAAATAAATCTTAAATTTATACCAATTAAATTAAAGTACCAATCAATTTTAGCACGTATATTTAGAAATTAATAAATGAACTCGTGAACCTTAACAAAATAGAATACAGTAATGTTTTAACGTGTCTATTCTTAGAAGCAGACGCTAAAGAGGAAACACAAATATAGCGAACAATGTCTCCCATCGTTTGCCGCCTTTCAATATAAAACAATACATAGAACTCAGCTACATGCAGAAGGCACTGTGTCGTCAAGTGGTAGTCGTGGCTATTCATAGCACGCTGAGGTTTCTGTGAGAAAACTGACACTTCTCCGACAAAAACTGCAATCAACGTAGTTCTTCTGACATAAAGGATGTTTGTACCAAAATGAGGGTTTCAACATCAACTTGCGAGCTTGTATAGCAATACCATTCCCTGAATATTGACTGAACCAGCATTCGATATAGGCGTGAGTAGTTGATGGGTTTAGAGATCCTAAAATCCCTGAATTATAAATTTCTAATACCGGGCCTTATGGTTGAAAATCCTTTTCAGAGTTGCTTTGTTATATATAGTATAAATATTACATTTATTTTTAAATTGGGTCAAAAACAGCGTCGTCTTTTATTTCAGCGTAGTAAAATTAATATTTAATTATGAATGAATACTTTGCTTTATTAATAATTCATAATAATTTATAAATTAAAATCCACAACGTTGTCCTAGCTGTGTATAGCACAAACAAAATCAAAACTAACAATCATTAAGCCGTCTCTTTTTGAAATCAATTCATATAAGTATTCAAATTCATATTCATGTTAATATTGGGTACCTCAATACACTCATGCACGTAATTTTTTTATTCTATCACCGTTTTTGAAAGGTGCTTTTACAAGAGGAGAAGAAACGGCAAAAGAATTAATTAAACTTCATTAATGCTAAATAAAGGAATAGTATCTAACCATGATAATTTGCCGTAGGAGAAAACTTACTTCTCAATAAGTTTCTTTTAATTTATTAATTCCACATAAAAACAATATCAAAAAAGTTTCGAAAGATATCGGTGTAAAGATAAACTCCTTTGAGTTTTACCGTACACGCGGCGCCGACTTAACTTTTACACATAATAAACTTTACACTTAATTAATTTATATTTCAGACAATAATCAAATTAAAACGTTTATTTACACATCTTTATTATTTACAAACAAGGCAAGACTCATACAATTTTGAGATTACACTTTTTTTACACTTATTTTTCTAACTTAAAACTTCAATGAAAATCCGAAGACAAACAACCATCTGGATTGAAGATGTTCGTAAGTTATCAATCTGTGTAAAATTCAGTAAAAATAGACTTGAACATACTAAACATTAACGTATCTAAAAGAGCAATATAAAAGAAAGGCACCAATATTTAGTAATACAATTTAGGCTGTGTCGAAATCATCGAGAAAGCGTGAAGCTCACAGCCGGTAAACTGTGTTACAGCGACGCATCCGGTGCTACGGAAATAGCCACCTATCTGTTTCTGCCGACAGTACAACACTCGGACGATGAAACTCAATTATTACCGAGCCTTTCTGACATTCATAAAAGCTACTCCACTAGAAATTCGATGTAACAAAATTTGCAATTATTTAAATCTCCCAGTCGTGTATCTACGACAATTTTATGTGCACAAGCTTCCTTCGGCTTGTTTCAAAGCTCCGCCCGCGTATTATGTTTACAAAAAGCAGCGACTGACCTTTTCCATATCAAATTTCACAACGGTGAAACATATTTTATGTTATACCTATTAAAAAACCGAATTCAGTTAAAATAGTTTTCATGACTTTAGTTTCTTCTGTCTGTCAACTGGAACTATAACAACTAATCAAAGATTAAATTAAATTGCATCTAATGTTAGTTTAACAACACGTCTTGAAGTAATTCAGTTGGAACTGCTCCGATTGAGATTAATGTTCATTCAATCGCTTACCACGTGCATAATAAATACATGCTTACGTGCTGAAAAAACTTGAAGTCTCATACATTGGCTCAAGTCACCAAAGAGCCCTTCAAGTATACAAATAGATGTTTTTACGACACGTAATAATTCATGAAGCTGAAAAACCTTTCCAAATAAGTAGTAGAGTATCTCTGGAATGACGAGGTAAGCACCATTTTTGTATGAAAAGACTTATAGATGTCACTAGTTAATTTATTTTGTATTACGGCATTGCGATTCTAGCAAGCATTCGGTATTCTCTTTTAAAATAGACTCGTTTGTTATTCTCAGGAAGTCTTTTAGAATTGATTTCTGCAACTCCAGGTCTCTTTATGACTAAATTTAAAATGATATTGAAACCATAGTACGCAAGTATAAAAGTATGCAATTTATCATGAACATTTATTAAAAGAGAGGGGAAAATATTGTAAACTGAAACTAAACATGCATATAACTGGGTCGAAATAACGGTATAAAATACAAAAATAGTTAATACCCTTTTGCATTTAAAATGTTCAATAATTTAACTCAAAATCGGCTACAAATTATACGCCACTGTAGCGCTAAAAATATATTTTTTAAAAAACTTAACTTTGTAAGAGTATCAGTGAAGTTATAATGTGTTAATGTTATTATGTATATTATGATAGAAAATGTCAAGTGTAGCTGACTGAAACGTTTTAGTTATAATTCTTTAGTAGTGAGAGAGAATATCTATTCTTCTCTTCTTGGTTTATGGATATAGGAACACCTAGATATGGTAAAACCGTATCCAGCATTTAATACTGCGTTCACAAATCATAACACAGAGCACGCTTGAAGCTCAACATCTCTCACGAGCGCATCCCTGCCGCTTGCAGGCGGCTTGAATCACGATACGTGACGCGTGAGGAATATATTACCGTTCTAGCCACTTGAGCTAACCCACAGAGTGGAACAGTAGCGGAGAATACCAAAAGTGTCACTAGCTTTATCATAACACACATTTCTATGTATTTTATATCGAATACTCTCTTATTTCAACAAAACGCATAACCCTTATTGAAGAATCCTTCAAAAAAGTCCAAGTTGCTTTAGTGTGAATAAGTTGAGGGGTCAATGACCAATATATTAAAGTTCCTGCCCTGAAGGTCTAAGAAACCTATTATAAACTTGTTGGCTACTTTGCGTTAATTTAACCGTTGCCTTAAGTGCGTACTATATCCACAACCTTCCCCCAGCTAACTCGACGTCATATCTCGTCATAAAAGAAGCTCATGGGGCAGCAATGATGCGACAAAACCAAATCAGCCAATAGGAGAACCCTACGTCTACAGTTCAATCCACAGTGTGATGCAATAAATGCTTTGATGAAATCTGTCTTAACAATTCCCAGATACTAGTAGCAGAACCAGGAGGGAGTAGAAATGACCAAATCCAATAAAATAGTTATACCTTATCTCTAGCGTTACGACGCTGAAAAAATGTCAGTGTAAAATGATCTTACCTGACTATCCAGATATGTATATTTGAATTTCTATTTAAGTCATTGCTTAAGTCATAAGCAGCTATGTTTTTTTTTCAACAAACAAATGGATTTTGTAGTCATATTCAAAATCATTTATTCATGTAAGTTTTTTCTATAAACCTATGCACTTAATTTTTTGATTCAACCGCCGTTTCGAAAAGATGCTTTAACATCTAGGAGAAGTAACGGCAAAAGAAACACATCAGCGCATCTTTTAAAGTAAAATACAGGTTACAAAATACATTTTTAAACTATGCAAAACTGCGACACTACTATTTCCAAGCGACTTCGTCATTTATATATTTTTACAATAATCTTTAGAAGCTCAGTCATACTACAAAACCTCTACGTGTTTGTTATTTGCATAATGTTACTTACATATTTCGATATTGCGTTCGTGGATTCACATTTCTGCGTTTAAGGCTATTGCTCCTATAATAGACATCACATAATTATGCTTTCGATGTAAGTATATGTCTATCCGCCTAGGGATTGGTGTTCATTTATTCATAATGCAACGCAATAATTATAATTTGTGAATTAAAATCAATATATGAATAAATAATGAATCAAATAACCGATGATTAATTTAACATACTTGATTCTGTGATTAAATTGTATAATTATGGGTATACTCGTACATGCATGTGACTCGTATATGCATTCAAAGACTTAATCTTTCATACTATACTCGTATAAAATTCACAGTGTGCGTGATTGAACTCCTCCGAAACGGCTCGACGGATTCTCATGAAATTTTGTATGTACATTGGGTAAGTCTGAGAATCGGTCAACATCTTTTTTTTTCATACCCCTAAATGTCAATGTAAAATTTTATGTTTTTGTCAATTTTTTTTTATATTAATACATACAACCCTAAATTTTCGACGTTTTATTACCAACCCCTATTTTTTTAATAATAATTTATGTGGCAAAACAAAGTTTGCGGGATCAGCTAGTAATATAAAAAAATACTATGATTTTTCTACATACGTCAGTAAAAATATTTTCAACATGTTTTATGAATAGCTTGATGGCTAGTAAATAAAAATCCTATTATATTTCATTAATAAAATGAGGATTAAGCTGGATAGTAGAATGTTGTGCGATGTTCAAGTGAAGGGACCTATCCTGACCTTATAGTGTCGTCGGTTGTTTAGCCGAATAAAGAATAAGAGAGATTGGAATGACCTAAAATAGGGGTGACAGTCATCCTCAAATATTTTTATCCTTACCAGTACAGAGGCATCCTAACAAGAACGTGCACATGATAAATTGCCTCAACCTGTCACCCGTCCAAAGAGCGAACGCGAATGAATTGCGTGATCACTAACGAGATTAACGAGCGATTAGACTCGGTTTAAGGTCTACTCCGGTGATGGACAATACTTCTTGGATAATAGTTTACGTAAATCTCATATCGAAAATAGACCATTTTCATACGATGACACGTTTTAATTGAAAAACTGAATTTAGATTTTCTGTGGCTGTTTTTTTAGATTTACGGTAAGTTAAAAAAATAAACCAACACAAAATAAATATATACTTTTTTTGTCTTTAAAAGTACTGATAGTTTTGTATTCAATATACCGAATTTGAATACATTGTTTATTTTGATGAATAACTGAAGCTTTGGAAAAAGATATGAAAAATAAAGATTAAGATCGTTATAAAATTTCATTAACCAGTTAAATTTACTTACGTACTTTCCTTTTTTTCTTTATATCATAAAATATTATTCTAAATTGTCTCTTAAAAAGAGTCCAATACTGGTGCACATACCACACTCTGTACTTTTCTTGCTTAATATTGATCAATAACAATATACCACTATATTTATAACCAATTTAACATTGTTACAAAATCAAAATTACAGACTCTCATTAAATGATTTCTTAATATTTAGAAGAAAGTATAACACCAAGCGAAGATATATAGCATATCGTATGATAATATGAGAATATAATTTTAATTAGGTTCTAAATTATCTTGGTTTATTTTCTCCAACTTCTCTTATTAAAGAATATAATATGATGGCTGATACGAAAAAAAAAATCAACGAAAATCAATAAAAAAAACAATTCAAGGTACAGGTGATATGTTACCCAAAGATAAAATATAATAGAAAAAAGTCACTTGAAAAAAGTTGTAAAATTTAAAGAGTAACTTTTGTAATTTGTATAGACGTCTTAATATATAGCAATCTTTATCGATCATCCAATAAACAACAAGTTTAAAGTGTGTTCTGTAGATATCTGTGTTTATTATTCATGTTAATGGTATAAGCGAGTTCAGGCCTTTGGCAAGTCACGTCTCGACCGTTGAGTGGGCCGAGAGGCGAGATATGATGTGTTATAGCTGGTTCAGCTATCGTGAGCAGATTTCGATTTATCCTGAACCTTGTGTTATTCATGACAAGCGAGCCTTCACGAACTAGTTAGGAAATTATTTATCACACAATTTATCGGTCTATGACTGTAGTTGTATTGTGAAATGAAATGTTAACTATTTACTCATTTGTAAAGTGAACAGTTGTTCTTTTTACTTTCTTATAACGCTTATATCTTTATATATATAATTATTCTGTTCGTGAGTATGTCACTAAACTCCTTCTAAACGGTTGGACCTATTTTGATGATTCTTTTATTGTGTGTTTAAATGGATTTGAGAAAGATTTAGATTTACAAATCGATTCGATAGAAATGAAATGTTTTTATCTAAATTACTTAACAAATTTTAATCAAATTTTGCACACCGTGTCCATTTTGATCCAACTTGAAAGATAGGATAGCTTACATATCAATTTATAGTCCCAATATTGTATTGTGTATTGTATTGACTGCAAATTATTGGTTTAATATCTTACAAAGGATTAGTTCGATAATATTCTAAACAGATGTCCGTAATTGAGTATGTAAATCTTATTTACAGATGGTTACAGCAACGCGTGGCCGAGTCTGCTAGTTTGTATAAGCAGAAAACTGAAAATAGTTGCTTCGAAGTAATGCTAATAATTTGAAGACAATACAAAAATTTAACTATAGTTTTTTTTTGTTCTGTACACGTTGGCGTAATGCTTTAAATTAAATCTATATCGTGTACTGTAGATCTGTCGCCAATCTTTTAAATGAAAACACACCTTTTCTAAATGGGAATATAGTTAAAAACAATAAAGTCATTTAAGTAATTTAAATCTTTATCGTCATTTCAATACTAGTCTCGTATGTTTCTTTTGATTACAAAATAGACTTTGCACTACGTCTTCTTTTAAACACAAAAATCTTCTCGCCCCAAAAGCTCTAACAGTTTTCAGGTATCGCAGCTCTATACTTAGCGCTAATGCCTGACGAGTCACGTCTAGCCCATTGAGAGACCGGAGAGGCGAGATATGACGTATAATGGCGAGTAATGCTTGTAGACATATGTACCACATTTTTTATGTGATTACACCTCATTTATGATCTGCGCAAATACTGCCTTATTATAACTGTCGCCTTTTATCATTATTTAGACATATTTATATTAGTTACTAGCTGTAACCTACGCGCAATGCTTCGCATATTAAAGAAGTTAAATTTATAACAAAGTCAGCATATATATCAACATGTTTCCAATTGATAAAAATTTGTTACCAAAACCTTCTTTAAAGAATTCTGAACAATGATGCTAAAGACATCATTGCTCTATCTCCTGCTATTTCAGAGACCATAAAGGACATACAGACAAACATAAGTTTTTATAAATTAAGATTATCACGAGTTCCTGCATCAATGTGCTATGACATGGGGTTCTTCAAGATGCGGATCTATCGCTTCCTTCTTGGCCGGCAACGCGTTGGTGACATCCCTGGTGTTACTAATGTCCAGTGGCGACGGTGACACTTACCATCAAGTGACCCGTCTGCACGTTTGCCGGCTTACAGCATAAAAAAAAGTTACCACAAAATATCTTAAGCGAATTTGAATTACATAATAATAGGCTTTTAACAAGCTAGTGTCGCCCCAAATTGGTACAAATGCTCATTTACCATCACGTAACTATTAAAAACTTTTTGAGCTCAGGTTATTATAGGACACTTCGTATTTAGTTGTTATTTATGGTTTATCAGTAACATACGTATATTAATTTTCAATAAATGAATAAGCCTTCCTTCCGCGTCGATTAAAAACATGTCAGAGACTTTATGAAATTTCTAGGATTTCTAGAATCTCAGAATATATCGAATATTATATGTAATTTATTACTACTAAATACAATGATTACAACTAGAGAAAATACTATCACATACGTATCATATTTCGCAATATTCTATGCAATTTCTTTCTCAGTAAAAAGATAAAATAATACTATAAGAATGTTAAAAGTTATTTAGATTAATATTTCGTAGACCATTGATTATAAAATGCTGTAAAGTAGAATATTATGATACAAAAAGTAAGTATCAAAAATATATAACACAATAAGTTAAAATCATAACAAATTAGTGGAACTTATATTATTAAGTTCTCATAAAAAAGTGACGTACGCTTAATAAATCGAATAACAATTGTTATAATGGCCTTTTTAAATGTTTCTCTTGAAATACGAAGAGTTATAACCCTATTGAACAACGCTAACACGCCAAATTTATTAGTCACAATTCCTGTTATAAAGTCAGATTTTGTTTCAAATGGTAGGTACGCTTTGGCCTAAAATCCTAGAAATCTTCATTACAATTAGAATCATCCATATAAATTCCATTTCTTTCCATTATCACCTATCATAAAAAAATCACCATTACTTTTTCTTCATGAAAAGCAAGAAGTTACTACGTATTTTCAAAGACTTGCAATCTTTTTCAGCTTTCGATTTCAGTATAAGTTTTGTCATCCACAGAATAATTACAGTTGAACTAAGTGCGAATCCACTGACCTATTTGGCTTTGAAATGAAACGTACGGAAAACACAAAGAATGATAAAGGGAGGCCCTGAATACAAAATGCTGAGTCAACGCCACTTCTATTATACGAACGACGAAATAGGAGTTGAGAAGATATAATTCGTATTTTTGTGCTCTTATTACCATTGAAATATTATTTCTATATATAAAATAATATTCCATATTTTTATGTAACTAAGGGACTAACGCGTCGGGAACGCTTCACGATGGTATGTCGTCACCGTCGCTTATGGAGATCGGGAACATCAAAGACATCATTGACACGTTGCCGGCCATAAAAGAAGAGAAATCAAAAAGAAGATGTACTGGGCCTCAAGGTAAGTATTATAACTATTCTTTTGTATTTGATGGCTCAACAGAGAAAAAAATTGTTTGTTACAAAATAAAAACTACTCTACTTTCTACATTTTTCTACTACGTATAGCTTAAAGAATCGAGTGCTTTACATGTTTAGTGACACAAAATTTAACACTTATATCTAGTACATTATATAGTAGGTTCAAAGCGTTCGAGAGTTTTATTAGAAAGTTCAAAACCACACGACACCACAACCATTACATCCTGTCAAGATGATCTGAACGGGTACAGTGAGAAAACTCTTAGTTCAATTCCAATGGACAACATTTTGTAGTATGAATCGTAGCCAAAAAATAATCATGTGCGTCATTTTTTTTTCGTCACGTGTAAATATGACCAACTTTTTTTATAAATAATCATACTTACAGACCTGGCGAACTTTCTCTCGCCTAACAGTCAATGTATAATAAACTTAATTAACTTAACCTAACCTTTTTTATTGACGAATATTATAAAAATCATAAAAATTAGACCAGTCGTTTTTGAGGTATAAATGGTGTAAGTAACACGACTTTGTTTTATATACGAGTTTATAGATAAGATAAAGTATGTGTCCCTTACAAACAATTATTAAGTTACCGAACCTTTACTATAACAAGTAAGGTATGTTTTTGAAACTTAAAAACATGTCAAATTTTCTATAGAGTTAAATCGCTGTAATTTCTTCGATACTACAATAGATGATCAAAATATCTGGTTTACTGTGATCGAAAATAAGACTACACAAGTAAAAGATTGAAAGATTGATGAAGCACGAAGGCCCAATAAGCTTTTTTCATATTCATTAAGCAAGACGTGAATAATTGTGCCGATGAAACGTTCTTTCTGTGGCCTAATTAAATCTATGACTTTGATTTATTCTTTATTGTCATTGAATAGGTACTACTATAACCTAATTTCTAAAAATATTACCAACTTGGTACCAGGCGCGAACCATTGAACACGTCGATTTTATACTATATCCCAAACTTGCTACATATGAATAATAATTTCTACATTATTGTGTCTCGTTTGGATTCAAAGAACTTTAAGAATGTATGGTTAACAACGAAGGCCGAATGAAAAGTGAGTCTAGTCTAGGATTCGAAACCAGGATAATTTGCAGGGCAGTAGGACAACTACAACATAAGTAATAGTTTATATATTAAAGTGTTTACTTAGCCCTCAACTGAACAATATCGAAAGAAACATAATTTTAATAGCGATTTTTATTTAGAAAAGCCAGAGATCTCGAAGAAATTATTCGTTTGAACAATCAATAGTTGTTCCCTAAACATAGTCGATTTATAGCGGTAGTAATTACCGGCCATTGTGTTCGTTCCCTGATGGAGCTTTAATAATGTCGGCATAATATTGGAAAACCTCCACCCTGAAACAGAATACTACTTTACTTTACTTTAGTTATGTATTATTTTGATCATCGTTATGCATATTTAAACTGTAATGTAATAGGAACTAGACAATGTGTGAGTACACATTACAATTCAAGTGTTTAACAGAAACGTTTAACTTTTATCAAAATGTAATTTACACGTTTGAAAAAACATAGTTTTACGTATGTATATGTTGAAAGACGCATACACAAATAGCACCGTAACCACGCTTCCCTTGTAGCGGTTAGACTCATATGTTTATGCAAAGTGTACATTAATGATGATTATAAAAGGCCCTATCCATAAAATAATGTAGTTCTTACAAAGTTTCTATAATAAAACATTTTGTGCCGCTAAACGTCAGTTGCAATTACTTGTACATTAAATATACATTACATTTATACATACATAAATATATTCCAAAATAATTAATAACAAATAAATAAAATTCAATTTAATTATAGAAAAATAATTAAATTATAATTATGAATCGTGCAAAAATTTGTCTTATTGCGTAGAAGAAGCGTGCAATAAGGCAAGTTGAGTCAGATAGGGACACTAAGATGCTTCAGTTATGTTGCTTTATACGAAATAATTATTATTTTAAACACTCAATGAAATACCCTTCGACAATATAATTATACTCAACTAGCTTTTGCCAATTACTTTTCCCGCGAAAGAGTGGTTTCACGAAAAGAAATTGCATGAATATTTTATACTACCAACCTCGATATAATTAATTACAAAAACATTTTCAATTGGATCAAAATTGAATCAAATACATTCTCGAATCCACTTAAAAACGCAAAAAATATCATCCATGGTACAATCGTTCAGGAAAAGTTCAATGACATACACACGAAAAGAAGAATTAAATTAAGTTTGATATCAGTGTCATTAACGGTTGAGAATTTACTTCACGAGAAAACAAAATTGGTTGAAGGATCAGAATAGAATGGAAGTCATGTATAACTATTTTTATTAAATGTAATGCTTTGATACTCGTTCCATGGATAACCTATCCGTCTTAATTTCATCTAAATTTCTTCAGCCTCTGGTGTTCTCGAGTAAACGGCAATGCAAAAAACTCTAGTACACGGAATTCCAGACGAATCACAGCTATTTATTTAGACTTTTTGTCATTTTAATTACATCGTAAACCCTACAAAAACTATATAAGTACGTCTTTCGATCCTATCTCTATTGTACAAATCAGTAAAGCAGCTGTTAGTAACCTGTCCCTAGGTACAGTATCGATTGTAAAAAAAATATTTAGAGCATTTTTCTCATTCAGGATATGAATTAAAATTTAATTTTACATGCTTTTTTAGTTATGAACACGCACTAAGATATATAGACATATCAGTTTAAATAATTTAATATGTTATTTTTTTTATATTTAATATGTTAGTTTCGGAGTGTGGAAAATTTTAAATGAGAATTTGAACATAAAATTTTGGAACAAGATCACAAAAAATGATCGAAAGTGACTACTTCCATAAAAATCCGAATCTTCTACAAAAGTATTTAATTATATTTATTTGTAAAATTTCATGTAATTGTGAGTTGTATCACGATGTAACAAAAGCCAAGTTATTACAACCAACAATTAACATTTAATGTCCGTTTTTCTTTGAAATAATTATACTGGCAACGTAATACATACCTACGATGAGTAAGCAAGTACTTTCTTCGATATAAAAAGATTAAAAATTAATTTTATTATCTGGGTATTATGAATAATCGGACAGGAAAAAAATTAGTCATATCTTTGATGTTCACCCACGCTGATGCCGCACGGCCCACGCAGTCTGCCTAAAGCGTTCAAGTTTATCATAAAAATACATTTAATAACTTACATTTTTAAAGATTAATATTGTTTATCTCAAAAGAAATTATTCAATCAGATTTAAAACATAATGCTCTTTATGTTACATTAATATTATGCTTTGTGATATTTTTAAAGTAAACTTGACTAGGATTTTTTATCTATTTTAAGAAATCTTTGTATGATTAACTTATATACTCCTGACTTCATAAACCCAAATGAAAAAATTATCTCGACGGTTTCTACGTAAATAAAGACATGTCTAACCCAAGATTTTCAAGCGTATTTTATGTTACAACCGCTTTAAAAATAATGCTATACATAATTATAATTTTTTCTTTATATTTTATTACAATTAGGAGCTTTAGGACGATATTTGAATATATATGTATATATATTTAATATTTTCCTGGAAAAGCTCACAGATGACTGTTTTTAACCGATAGATAGATGACGCTGATATTACAATAAAAGTATGTGAGATACCTTTTTATATGCAGGAATGAAGAAAACAGTAACTAAAATAGAATTAAAATAAAATGTTTAATGTAGAATTATGTTATTATTTTTAAATTGATTCATTAAACAGCTTAAAATCGCCACCTATGATCATACAAGACGGCATTTACACCGAGAGCCGCGCATGTTAAAACATTGTACAAAGCGATAAGTATAGATATCCGCGTATACGACACTTATTCCTTGTAATGGTAATACTTGTTCTCTTATACGATTTGTATATTACGTTAAATACATAATACCTATTTAAAAAACATCTTTTATATGAGCATATGAACCGTCAATCTATTTAGTTAAAAGCAAAAATCACATATATGTATTTGATGTATTATGATATTTACACGAGCTAATTTCTATAAAAGGACCATAAAATAATGCAACCAACACAATATACCTACATATATATTACAAACGACGTAAAAAAATTGTAAAGAAAATTTAAATTCAAATAGCTAAAAATATCTCCGTTATGAAGCTTACAAATCTTAGGTACGTTTTTTGTATTTAAAACGTAAAAATGGAGCAAAACGTGGAGTATCATCTTGTCACTGACCCAGTGGAGCGTGACCTAACGCGGTGCGCCACGGCCAGTTATACAACCGACGGTTGTTAACTCAAATTAAAATGTACAACTTTATATATTTACATTCGTTTAGTGCAAACCAATTAGCAATTTATTCGTAATTTTCATTTTTTGTCATTGCTGAATAGGTCAAACGGTCGAGATTTTCACTCGCAAAACCAGAGCTTCAAATATTCGGCTTCTTTGAAGATTATCCCAAGTTGTATGTGAATCATATTCTATGGATACATAAACCCAAGTAGGCAGCCATTTGTCACATACACGAAGACTTCTGAAGGTCCCCTAATTATTCTGAAGTCCTCTATTTGCGCTTCTCTTACTCAATGGTTTCCTGACAACACAAAGCTACTATCTTTCTCGATCACGTTAAAAATTAAGTCAGTTTATTTTTCCTCTCTTATTGAATTAATACTTGAAATTTGTTTGAATTTTTAGTGTACTTGCAATAGAAAATATAGTAATTATCAAATTTATTCATTTACTATCCAAATACGAATACGTTATTGCTTTGGGAAGAGAATTTATCAAACTTAATAGATTCACAGTTCGCGAAAATCTTTCAAGACATTGATTTATGTTGTCTCTGTAATAATTAATAGTCGATACTAGAGGCCCATGTCATCGCATACGCCTTTGTCAACCTGTAACACTTATCGACTGCGCTGGTTCTTTCATAAATCATATAAACAATAACTTGAATAAAGAAGAATCGATTCGTCAGCAAAATGGCCGGCCATTCCTTCAAAGATCAGAACCCATTGAAGTTCAGAGGGCCATACTCCGTATTTAATGAATCTTAACAAACTAAATGTTGCATATATCCGTATAATATTAAACTTAACAAAAATAAATATGTTGCATTATAGGTACACCAAATACTTTCAAACTACAAAAATGTTTGGGCATAAGTGCCAGTAGTTATTACGGTGTTTTAAACTAGATATAAGAAAATCCAATGAGTAGAATACTAAGAAACGAATCATTATAATAACTTTGGGTACATTGCGCTCAAACCTTCGTAAAATACGGTTGAGATTGCAGCAGGCCACTGTCGGGTTCAAGCTCAAGTATCCGGTTATAATTACTATTATTTCATTTTTATATTACGCTAGTAGACCCGACCACGCGTTGCTGTGACTAAGGTTTGTTTCTAGTAAATCTACATTACCTATTTTCAAAATCATACTACTCAAAAAGTATAGAAGCACAAAATACGTAATGATTGGACTTGTTCTTCACACACGCGTAGAATAGAAATAAACTTTTGTGAAAGTTCGAGAGGGTCGCTTTACGTTTTTCACAGCGAATCACGGCACTTAAATACAGTGACATGAAAGAAAACCAGACTTACTCTTGGGAAATCTACGTTATGCCGCTTAAGAGAAACCAGATGAAATATAATAGTAGTAACGATCGATCAAAATTCAATCTAAGAATTGAGACATTGTTAATAAAATTAGACAAGCAAAAAAGAAACGTACCCACCTAATTGATTGGCAATTTTTACCTAAACAAGTTGTTGATTCGGCCAGATGTAAACAACTTTCGTAATATCCAATGATTGGAAATTGTTAATTTCCTTTACCTATTGATGACAGTTATTAATTGAGCGGTTGAAGCCTGTTCGGTGAACGAATCATTTTTGGAGAATTAAATTAATGTTTCAGTAACTGAAAACGATATATAACACGAAACTTCTCAACGAAATAGCCTAGTATAATTGTGGTATAAAAATATACGGTCTAAATTGAAAGTAACCATGTTCCCTCAATATATCAAATGAACCTCTACATTTTTTGTTTAAGAGGTCATTGTGCTTTATATGTTTTAAACTAACTTAAGATAATAAAATTAATGGCTTACAAATTGTTTAAATGTTTGTTTGTTTTAGTGACTATTTCTATTATAAAAAGAAATATTTAAAAAATCCGTGTAGCACGACAAAATATTTGTTTTTATTTATGACACCTTATCATGATATCTGTACCTACAATTAAATACCTGCTTAATAGCAATTAGGTAAAAACTCGATTTACCTAATGGTGAAATGTTAAAACATAAAATAACTCTATGGAAAAGCTGCGAAATATGTTATTAAATGTTTGTTTAAAGTGCCTACATTTATAAGAACATAACATCGTATTTCATAACAACATAATAGGTATGAATTTGTTTAACAGATAAAAGGTAACATAATATATTTCTAATCTCTTTTTATATAGTTTGCTGACCGACCTGCTACCATCTTAAGTGGTTACTGTTGATCATGGCCATCAGCAACACCAAAAAAAAGGAAAGAACTAGCACTCAAGCTCCCGGTTAGAACATGAAGAATTATTTGGTGGATGCTTCGAGCAAGAGGGTGGCAGCTAGCCAACCGAGCTTCGCGGAATTATAATAATTCCAACAGTAATATTATAATATTATTGGCATAATAATAATATTGATAATATAATTCTAACGCGAAACTCTATTAGCCAGGTTGGCTTCTGTCGCCTCTTAAGACCTCCTGGTCTGTCAGCATATAATCGGGTTCTAGGCCTCCCAACACGACCAATATATAATATACACTCTTTCTTATATGTACTCTTATCAAAGTTTTCTAATGAATAGTAATAATAACGATAAGTGTTTCCTAAATCGATAAAATCAGTTTTATATAACGCCTATGAAATATTAATAGCAATAATTTCTGATACGGGTACCAACATTGGAAGTAATAAGAGTAAATAAAAAACTACTAATTTACAGTTGAAGACTGCGTCCCAGTCTTAACCCCTTTAATTACTTTTTTTCTACCTTGGGAATAATGTGAGCGTCAGTAAGTAGGCCGAGTTAGTCATTACTAGTATAAAAGCTCCTAGATATTGTAACGCATTCGCTCGTACCACTGTAAGATACAGACAGCTTCCGTGCATTGTCTATGCATGTCAAGTGCTTACCACGCGCAGGCTTATTCAAACTACTACTCTATTTTAAACTGTATATTGTTTTAAGCTGTATTTTGTTATAAATAATTCATACTTTTTACAGCATAACTTCTTTTAACTCAGCTCTTGTCGAGTCCAGAAATGCTGTTTTAAGTCTTTTCTTTTCACCCACCCTTGTATAGTGTTTTGGATAATTATGTGTGTAAGAAAAATAGAAAAATAAATAAAGAAAATTTGTTGTATGCATTTGTTCGGTTTTATTTGAAGAATAATAATAAATAATAGTTCACACACACAAACAACTTTTTGAAACAAATACATATATTAACTTACACTTGACACTTTGACGGTTTAAATGTAATCTCCAGTATAATATAAAAAATGTTACACATACATACACTTACAAACATAGACTTTCAAATATCAAGAAAAAAATACATATTACAAAACATATCCAATACAGAAATCCCGTAGCTCTTTGTAAAAGCTATACATCATCAAAGCAGACTGATTCAGAAACGTGAATTTTCGAAGTCTTGTATCAAAGGTCGTTCTACTTCGATGTAAATGTAATATTCGCTACATTACCAAGTGTTTAATATTGCATAACAGCACTCTATGGGCCGCTTGCGATCGTTGCGAAAGTTTCCACATTACAGTAGCGTCTTCAACATTTGGTCGTATCTAACTTTTTAGCAGTAAGAAAACTTGATGTATAATGGCATTCATTGTTTGAATTTGATTGACCGATAGTTATATATAATTAAAATGTTTCCAAATATGCTGTTTTACACGTCAAAAGAGAGGCGTAATTTGTTCATTCATCATTAGGTAGCATAATACTTGTAAAATGTACTTAGGTACAGATTTTAAGTATATACATATATTGTTTTTTATAGCATGTTACGTAGCCAACTGCTACCGAAGGCACCTGCAATACTAGATGTGTCAATAATGCATTTCCAGCTCTATTGAAACCTTAAAATCACTTCGCAGTTTTATTTAATAATAGTAGCTAGTCAGCCAATTATAAAATATTCAATAGTATCATAGGGATTCAAATATGTTGTATGGAACCAAGCGATCCGTCGTTGCTTCGTCGGGATTGAATTACCTTATAACTAATTTGATTCCGTTCTCTTCTCTTCTTTCTTTCTAGTACTTTAAAATTATGTTATAACTTCGTGTAAAATTGGATTTCATTCGGAGAAACATGTAAGTTTTTAAGAATAGATACTTTCATACAAATTATGTTTTGGACTTCTTACTTTGTAATTCAGATTTAAGCTGTTCTTTCAAAGAAACAACTAAAATATCCTTCTTTTTTAGGTAATTAGCAGATAAATGAGCAGCAAGTCCTGATCACTGAAAAGTGAAGTTAGAAAAATTGCACTAGTTCTCTAGGAGAGCGTAAAACGTACATTAAACGTACAATATTATTTGCCGCCGTAACGTTTAATTAATCAGAGGCACATCGAGCCAGACGTTTCTGTCTGCAATTGCACGGAATAACAGAACGACCCACGAATTTTAGTTAGCGAGCGAAATTAAACTCGTGAATCGATTTTCAGCTCTGCTTCTATACGCGGGTGCATTGCACGCCGATATTTGGGGAAGCCTTTAAAAATTTACAACATTAAAATATACGATTATGGATTTACGAATAGGTCGTTCACCTGTTTAACAGAATTGCTGCCGATATTACATATTGCAGTTGGTACCAAGACACGCTATAGTGACATTAGTTGGTAAGAAAGTAATCGAAATTCTTGCAAATCTCCGTCGCTTTCGTGGTTTTGAACGCGTGCTACTTTTCAAAACTGGAGCTATAGAAAGATTTTATCGTAGATCGACCTCATGAAGTTGTCCTACATCGGCGAAAGACGTCGTTTCACTGTACAAAGCAACCTATTTATATTATAGTAAAGATTACCACGATGCGCCAGTGTGTACGGCCGTTGAATAAACCGCCTTACATTAAGCTCTTATTGTTCAAATTCACCAGCACGGCAATGGAGGGCTAATGCCTGTAGCCTATTATGTACGCTCACTTAAAGAACAAAGAGTTTGTATAGTTGAAAGCCTTAGTAAATTGAGATTACTTTCACATGTAAGTACATAAACCTATGTGAATATTCAATATATATTGATACGGCCAAGATACATAACTTTGCGCCACGAGTATTTAATTAGGTACCATATGAAATATATACATACATACGTATAACAAGCATCGTCTTGTTTAACATAAGAAAATATTAAGCTTCCATGACTTATAAACATACATTTTTGATAAACATTATACTTACATAATGATTTTAATAAAATTATAAACAAACTCCATCACTTGGCTAGATATACTAAATTGTGACGCTATCATTTTATTAAAGTGTATTAACCAATTGCTTCTGAACAACTTAATATAAGATTTGTCTACAAAATCAATTACATCATTTATAAATCAAACATATGGCGTATTTACGTTGTAAAAAAGTTTGATGGAAACTTCATTATCACCATATCAGAATAAGTGGAACAACTTTTTTATCAGATACCAGCAACTGTTGTAGATAAAAATTTAAATATACCATAGGACTGCACACATGTTATGTACATTGCTATTGTATGCTACTGTAGATTGTATATTAATAAAAAACTTAGGCTTAGACCACTAGTTCAGATTACAAAGATTGCCGTAAGTTATGACACCTTGAAGCCTATTTGCTACGTAAAATACTTGTGTCACCGCGAATGAATGCGTAAAACAATCTCAACAAAGCGACGTAGCGCGGTCAGAAAGTATGGCGCGTAAGACCCAAACTAAACCTTCTGATCCTACGACTTGTGTTCGTCTTTCATCTTTTAGATAATTCAAAGCAATTTTGCAAATAAAAACCTTTTTGAGAAGTGTATCTAATAATAACTACATCTTTATTGTAATAATAAATTTGTCGACGGATTGTCAAATTTATTGACTGCGGTTATCAAGCATGAATCGAAGATCTTAAGGCCGAATTTGTGAAATTAACACTGTCTATTATTATATATTCTTATTGTTGTTATATAAAAGGCCATCGAATGTATCCTGAAATTTGGCTCAGGATCGGAAGGTGTAGATTGCGTTGAACAAAGCGTTGCGCGGTCAGAAAGTGTGGCGCGTAAACATCGGGGACACTACCTGTGACGCTGAGCAAGGACATGGTGGGGCGAGCGTCCGCCCGGCCTGGCTGGCCCGTCGACCCGAGGCGGTCGGCGGGGCCGGCGCCTCACCGGCCGCCGCGGGGCGCCATATCTCGCACACGCGCGCCCGACACTACGCGGGCCGGCGACCGACTGACGCCCGGCTACTCGCCGCCTCGCCATCAACCTACAAACCGCAGGACATGCCTCCGCCGGCCGACGGCATCGCGAACAACCAGATTTTCACTCACCACCCCGATCACACCGCGAACGTGCTCTTTGATACGATAAAACTGACACACTCGCGGCGACACGCGCGGCCGAATGTTCCGAGCCGCGAAAGCTTCTCGTCTCGATCGCAATAATAATGAGGCTTCGGAGGCGCATCCACGCATTTTTAGGTTCACGTTCACCGCGCAGGCGCACTGGAAACGTCTTCTGACATCACCGGCACCCGGATTATTTTCGCCCGGCGAGGTAAATACCCTCACATCGATCGGACCCGGTTAAACTGGATGCAATTATTGCACTGGCCTAGTCCTCCACTGATGCAGTTTTTACTGTTGCTCTAGGACATTGGTTGTATGTCCGCAATATGGCATCGTTATTATTCAGCGCGCGTCCGCGACTATATTGACTAGTCGTTAGCTTGCAAATCACATTAAGAGCAAACTGGCATTTTAGCGGTTCGGCCGCGGCGAATAAAAACGTTAAGTAATGTATTTTATTGATTTCGTAGCTTTAACCTTATTATTTAATTATACCTCGTAACGATAGATCATATCCAATGATGCAAGCATGTTACACATGTTTCTGTTCTGAGAATCACATGAGTATCTTATTTATGAATCAATCTTACCAGCAACAGAGAATTCTACTGAGTGACTTATTGATATTGTTTAGACAATATTATTATTTGTCCTAAACTGATAAGCAGGTGAAGTTTTAAACAAATGTAATATATGGAAATCATTTCTTAATAGAGAGAGAGATGTCTTTGTGGCGTATATTGCGTGAATTTTCAGTGAACAAGAATTTAATTAGTACCTTAACGCGTGTAAAAGATAATTACAATTTATTGTAATGAATATTTTTTTACTTTACTTTCTTAAATCAATGGCTATCTAGTTTTTAATCCTCGTAATTATAGGACAAGATTACTCTAATACCGTACTTAAATGTAAATTGGTGAAGGATCACCAAATAATCACTAACTCAAGTAATACTAGTTCTAGTCAGGTCTTTGAATACTACAAAACACTCTTAGTGTCACTGCTAGCCATGTATACATATCGGACATTTTAGAAGCGTGTCCCATTTTATCAGGTATTAGCATAACAAATTGTTATCGTTAAAAAATTATAAGCTCTGTACAAACATCAATTTCTATGGGAATGTATGTTGCATGTTATCAATATTTTGAAGTGTATATATTATTCAGTATGGCGCATCACGTGCAGGGAGGTTGGTTTGGACTAAGATGAATGGAAACATCCTGTAACGGCGATATTAAAGCACCAAGTGTCTCTTGTTGGATGTCTCTTTTCTTTGAATCGCCCAAATTATAGTATATGCGATGGAATATTTAACATTGATTACCTATCGCATGATTTTTCAAATCGACTCTAAATATCCAATAATAATTGCTACATGATCGACGCAGGATCTCCGTTCAAAGTGTCCTGGGTATGTTTCTAGCGAGGGATAAATTTGAATAAGTTTAATTATCTATTCTCGATCAGTGTGTTTTTTTTTATTTCTGTGTTTTCCACGACTCCTATGACACAGGGAATCCTAGTACTAGTAGTATAAATGTGTAGCGATATATATTTATTATTTATTTTCACTCGTTTTTTCTCCGAGATCAAATCACTTGTCTTTGTTTATTGTGTTTATGTACTTATCTGATAGTTTATTGCAGATAGTCATAAGACTCCAACAAAATAAATAGGCTGTATTATTATGCTACTCTAATAATATTTCCTATTTTCCTTTTCAACTTCAGTAATTATGAGATGTTTGTTATTGTTAGATGTAGCTTGGTGGCACCGTAGACCGACCGTAGCGCTACGCCATAGTGCTACGACATCGTAAACTCTAGTATGTATGTATGTACACTTGTAAAAGAATTCAAATTGACTAAACAGGCAACGATATTTTCTGAGCACTATTTCTTTGCTTTCATTATATATTTCATAATAATAAAAAAATAACTCGTCAATAAAAAATAATTTTGTGACTTGTTTTGATAAACTATTAGAAATTATTCTCAGGAAAGAAATTCTCATTCTAAATAATAATACACCATTAAAAACAGAACACAAATACGATGCGCAAATTGAAGTCAATGAACGCTGCAAATACTGCTTTTGTAATATGTATTTAAAAGGAAACAAGCACCTTTAGTTTCGTTTCCTTTTTCAGACGCACTCAAAGAGCTTTTCATGGAATTAAATGAAAATGGACATCTAGTTTTTACGTCTATTAAATCTTTTTATATACATAAACTGTGTAACAATGTAATAAATTATTGTCTCTTGTATAGAGATACAAGCGAATTCAGATTGTATAAAAAATATTTTTCTAGCGTATCGAATTGTGAATTCAAACCATTCTCGTACCGATTTAAACACTGGTACCGATTTAAATACAATGAAATCATTAAAATCATTAAAGCGTACACTGACTTACACACGAACTTTTACTACTATTAGTACAATAAGTTAGTAGTATTTTAATATTTCTACTTAATTGTGGACATAATCTTTGTTTGCGATTTTAGCTTGTATTATCACGAACACTAAAAAAATATTCCTAATCAGTAATAAGTATTTGCGTGTAAAATAAAATAAATAATCTAACCAGAAATTAAAATATACTCATACTCCTAACTACTGGTTGGCTTACTTATCTCCCTTCAAATTCGTAATGGTTCACTCCATGATACTGGTATCATTGAGGAGGTCTCAAGCTTTACCAAGCTGCATCGCTGGATGGTTTATTGGCGAACCCAAGTGATAAAAGTTCTTATAATGACCGATTAAATCCTACATACGTACATAAGGCGGTTCTAGATGACTTGTTTTAAAAAAGTAACCCAAAGTATATGATAAAGTAAGGTAAAAAGGTTCGGAAAACTCGCTTTAGAGACAAGAATTTAATCAGTTGCGAGCCAAACGCGTGTAAGTGCCTACTTATAATTGAAAAATTCAGTGCACGTATTTGATGGCCTCGGGAACGTACTTGGGGTATTTGCAGTTTCCTGCCGATCTACCTTTACACTCTTGTGTTTTACTGAAGACAAAAAGAACATTAAATTAATACTTAAACACGTTGCCTGTAGTTACATCGGTGATACGATAAACGATTTCGTTTACATGTTAAGTAAGATGGATTGTCCTCTGTAGTAGTAAAATATTCAAGCATATTTAAGCTTTTCTCAAAGAACGTTAAAGGGTTGGTTGAACGAAATCATACCTATAGTCATTAAGATATAACTGTTTAAATAAGTTTCCCACTCAAATTGACGTCCCCAATATTCCTCTACTGTGACATGTTTTACTAAATATCTTACCGTATTAAGAAACATCGAAGGTTCTGGGATATTAAGGTATTTAAGTTGTCTACTAATCGCTCGAATAGCACCACAAGGCGTGTAGTTCACTAGACATTCTTACGTAAAATGATCCTTACGATGCTCTGCAATGAGCTAATAACTTGAAGCCACACCTCCAAAATAAAGTTGAATGAAAATTAAACTTAACTTAGCTAAGCGAGTGTTTAATCTAGCAATTTGCTAAGCTCTACATATAAATAGTTCGCCGAAGGCTGCATCGCAGTAATTCACCGTGTCAGTGTAAAATGGGAAAGCCCACTGCAAAGCATCTCATTACTCAAGTTCTCACCGAGCTATTTCGATTTTAGTTCTAAGGGTCCACATTATAGGTATAATTTATTCAAGTAGTTATATAATTAAGTGATTAAATTAATTCAAATGATTTGACGCAGACCAGAATTACTCGTTAATTTAACTTCTGTATCGTTCTTTAACTGTTCGCTACTGTTGTCTACTCAACATCAGTTTATACAATTAAACCGATCACAATGAATAAAATGGATTTATGGAAATGTGTCGAGGATGTATTGTCCGGTTTGTATTGTGGCCGACGATCGAAGTCGCTTGTTGAGCGCATAACAGCATCGCGCTTCGTTACACAAATAATCTTCATCAATGAGCCGTTGTACCCTGTACTGTTACGTAATTCGCACGTGGTGTCAGCGTCACTTGGTCTTTTCCGACTTTCCACGAAAATACTCGAATCCGAACCCAAATATCGATCGGGAGGAGCGCGCGAACTCGCGACACGGTTGTGACGTCACGCCCGACACGATTCTTACTATACGCTCTGCTACCGTTAAGCGGCACGATTTCAGCTTTGCAACTACTGGATAAAGCTCAAAATAAAATGATACTCACAATAGAGTTGATCGATTTACTAAGGGAAGATTATAGTAGGTGATACACAGTGGCACTCGCGCGTGCGAGCCTCCTGACCCACATTAGACGCACTAAACTTGCGGTGCGTAATGCGAATGCAGTGTCTTAAATTAAATTACGGCACGTGAATGGTTAATGCAGTAATGAAAAAACATTTTTTTACTTATTTAGATAGGTATAGAATACCTATTACACGATAGAACAAGTAAATAAATGCTTAAAATAAAAAAAAGCATACGTACATATGTAGTAACATACGTCTAGTACCTATAAGGTTTTAATATTAAAAGACAGCTCTTAAAACGTATAGGTACAGTGCTACATAATGGTGTATTCTACATATATTTATTACATACTTTACTATTCGTTATTAATTGTACGATACCTATATTTCTAACATTTCTACAACTTCAATTCAATTCACCTATTTGACACTTAGCTCAAGGTTTAATAAACAATTGAGAAGATACAGTTTCGAACTCAAGTCAACCTAAGTTTAGAAATAATAATAGATCTAGCCGCATTTAGGTAATTATTTAAAGTAAGAATTGTGTAAATGGTCACCACAACCCAAAGCCACCAGCGAGACGAATGGCATCACAAATGCATTGCCAGACAAGAACTATCTACTAGATACAACCAGACAACAAAGAAGCCAATGAATAGTTTGGCGGCTGACTGAAGCAATAGACGAACAAGCTAGGCAGACAGACATAACGGAAAGATAAAAATACTAGTAAGAATATGAATAAATTAATATTAAGCAGAGAAAGGGGCCGAACCTTTCGTCATATCTACCGTTATGGAATTGAAATCTATATTCCAGACCGCTCCAATTCAGTCTCAAAGTAGGAACCTATCAAATACATGCCTACATTTTACACAATTGTCTATCCCTTCTGAGATATCCTAATACTCAATTAACTTTGATGTCCGCTACAACCGTACTTCACTTTGATTGAGAACTTATCGGCATTAATATTTTTGGAGCGTCTGTAAACTTGTACTGTTTTGCATAAAGCGGATCCAAAGACCTAACAGATCTTACTCGGCCTACTCTACCTATTTACCTGTAACTTCTGTTACAGTATGTACTCTGTACAATTTAATTTTGCCAGCCAACTAAAGTTTTTATTTGGACCCAATCAATGGGTAAACAATACATTGATAGGCACGTCGGTAGCCTTCTAATACTTAACACACTAGAAAAGGGAGAGACGGAACAAAGCTAAGACTGCATTTTATGGTCGCATTATAACTTATGAACTCCCACTTTATACGCACGCACTTTGACGCGGTGTCTTAAATTTGAAATTAATTTTGTAGTCAAATTATATACTGCATTATTATGTGCGTAATACGTATTATGGTTCAATATATGTAGGTTTTAGAAATTTACGTCAACTAAATAACCTAATTAAACTTAATAAAACGAATAGATTAACTAGGTATTACAATTACCTACATATTTACCGAACTCAAACTCTTGCAGTGTTCGTCCACATAGGCTATGAAAATAAAAAAGAAAATATATAATCAAGCATTTATTCTTGTCTCATTCAAAATAAATAAAACCCAACAATAATGTATAGTATCTTTACAACATAATTAACGGAACTAGCAAAACTACGCATGTGATCAATTGTGATCATTATTAACTTAAAATATTTTAACTTTACCGCAGTACATCTATACTATATATATAAAACAATGAATTAGTTACTATTTATAACTCGAGAACATCTGGACCAATTTTTATATTTCTTGGAGATGTCTTCATAAGGATTAGGAAAAGTAAAAATATTGATATTCGTGAATAAACATTTATGATTTAAAAAAGATTAGATTGACTTAATTAAGTTTCTCATTCTTTAATTGAAGACATGAGTAAATGAAGGTGATATGTCACAAAATTCTAATTTCGAGAAAATCGATTTCAAAGTTTCGTATAAATATTTTAGGATATTTCAAAACGCCTTAAGTGTTTCGATCCAATAAAGGTGTCTGGCGGTGCCAACTGTTTAGTATTTT